>PVKE010031044.1:0-19272 GCA_004027555.1 Craseonycteris thonglongyai
AGTGAACTGGGCCAATCGGGGCACTCCTCCCAGAACTTGAAACTGTAAAGCCTGTGGCAGTTGACCTGAAGGGAGATAAACTCAAGCCAGAGCCACTATGGGTCATTTGAAGCTGACACTGAATTTATGAGATCAGTCATCAGTGAGGACAAGGGGTTTCCGGGATCAGGAAGCAGCCATTAGCAAAACCTCGTGAGAAAGATCAGTCAGTAAACGTTTCTGGTGGCTCCGGTTCCTTTTCCCCTGACGCTGTACCATGGCGATGTCTGTGGATGAAGCCCTGCCCAAGTGCGCAGACATCTCCATTTCTGTCTATCTTTGTAGAAGGCCTCTCTCTTGAACCGCTCTATGTGTGTCTCTGTTCCTCGTAGCCAAAAGAACACTAAACAAAACACTAACCAGAACAAACCAAAACGCTACGCCATGATTGATAATAAATCATAAAACGTAAATAACTTTAGACTCTCCTGATGACATTAACCAGACCTTCACCTTGGTTCAGAACTGATGGAGTAGAACAACTCGATTACCCTTGAGGATGTTATAAAGAAGAAGTTTATAAATAGGAAATACTTCCCATCAAAAGCACATAGCAAACATGGACTCTCAAGTCAAAACATGGTAAAAGCTAGAAAAGCTTTCTTTCAAAGTATACGTGTTATTTTTGCATTTGAGGATACCAAACAAGAAATTTTTCACTTGTTTTTCAAACATGTGGGTCTTGAAAGCTATGTAGTCCATCTGTTTCTGATTTACTTACACTTAACTCATTGAAATGCTGTTTTATAAAAATTACTTGTCCAAAAAGCCCTTTGAGTCTTCTTTATGAGAATATTTAGCCTTTCTTAGAAACAGGTCTCTTTGCCAAGAGAAGTGAGCTTGTACAACAAAACTTTCAAATTTGGACGGAAACAAAACAAATGATCAGGTTCATGTCTTTGGAGGGAAACACAGTACACATAACATTTAGGCACTGGTCTCGATAAAATTGTGTTAGATGAATTTCGGTGTGTTTCCTTAGCCTCTCAAGAGAGAAGTTTATATGGCTAAGTATGAAAGAATTTACTTACTTGTTTTAAATAAAGCTTCCTTTATTGAAATTGTGGAGATGAGTAAAAATTCATAATCTCCAGTTGGAATAACTTGCATGTTTTGCTCAGTCGCCTTCATAAATGCCAAGCAAATAAGGTGTGTTATAAGGAGTGTGCCTTCCTTTAATCATGTGAACCATTTAGAGAAATGGACTAGTAATTTTTTTAAATAGCTCATTCAACATGTATTTATTAAGCACCTATTATGTGACAGACATTATTCCATGAACTAGGGAAACACCCATAGGAGAAACAGATAATCCCTTGTCATCGAGGATTCTCTTTCCAGAGGAGGACAGATAATAAACATAGAAGCTAAATTCTACAGTATGTTAAAAAGCACAAAACGTTATGGGGAAAAGAGCAGAGTAAGGAAAATTGGGAGTGCCAGCCTATGGAAATGCCATTTTAAACGCAGGCCTCCTTAGGAGTTAGTCTCATTAAGAGGAATCAAGACCAAGGATGAGAAAGAGTGGGTGTGTAGAGACTTGGGGAAAGACGCTGAAGTAAGAAGGAACAGTCAATGCAAAAGCTCTGTGGTAAGAACGGGCCCGCTGCGTTCAAGAACCGGTGTGGCTGGAGGGGGAAATTGCGAGTGTCAGTCTGTGAGCTGTAAGAGAGAACGAGGGAGGTTTTAATAGGTCAGTGCTTCTTCAACTTTAAGAACGTGAGAGTCACCTGGTATCTTGTTAAACTACAGGTTATAACTAGTAGGTCTGAGGTGGGGCTTAAGGTTTGGCATTTCTGATAAGCTCCCAGGGGATGCTGATGATGCCGGTCCACCAACCATTCTTTGAATAGCAGAATTGTTGGCCGCAGAAAAGGATGTGGGCTTTCTATGAGAGGAATGGAGAGCCGCTGAGCAGTTATCAATGGAGGGGTGATGTGAACTGATGTAGTCCAATAAGGAAGATTTTAAACTATATTAACAGGTTACTTGTTCAATGCTGCTACTGCCGCAGTGGGAAGCTCACAGTTGGGGACAGGGTGTGGTTGGCTGATTTCCTCCTTACTGTCTTAGTTCATCAAGCCCACCACCTTCCTAAGGAGGATGAGGTCAAAGCAGCAGCATTGAATGCATAAAAGGCACCTGGGGATCAGTACTCTCCTTATGTGTACGGTCACTGGACGGATATTTGCACACTTGCATCCTATATGAACACCAGGTCCCCTCCCTTTCTTACTCTGCTCTGTGCCACTAGGCAGAGGAAGAAAGGCTTACTTTTATTTGTACTGGTATTCGCCAGGACTGTCAGGTATGTAGAGATGATGATCCCTTTTTCTTGGGTGTCACCAAAGATCTCTCTCCCAGGCACTGGAGCCTCAAGTGAAGTTTCCTTGATGTGGTGAACGGAACTCTCAGCCATGTGCGTTAATCCTCCCCTGCAGCTGAGAAGCAGCCAGTCTTCTCTGGTGCGGCCCCTCACCTCTCTAGGATCTCCCCCTCAGCAGGATCAAAGATGACCCCTCAGTCTCACTCTGTCACATGGCTCTCATCCAATCAATGGGAACCCTCGTGCGTCCTTTGTCTTAGTGCAGACCATGTCACCATCTTCCTTGCTAATAATCAAAGCACCAGCCATAGTCGCCTCTGCAGGTTTCTCATGAGATGAGACGTACCAGCCCACTGAGAGCTCCAAACTGAGGGCTACACGCCAAGCTCTCGGAACCCTTTCCTTGAATCCTCTCTCATCTGACTTAAGATGAAGAACAAGCTCATCTACGCCGTTGTCTCAGCAGACACGGTTTCTCTACCCTCAGGCCTCCTGACAGCAGTGGGGTCACCTGCAGTTGGCAAGATTGGCTTCTCAGGCACCTCTGTTGGCTTGTGTAAGACTGCGTTACTATGACATACATGGCTTTGTGTAGTATAATAGTTTGGGACCATCAGAACTCAAATGCAGCACCTAATTTTCCAAGAAAACGGTCATCAACCATCAATTTTGACTGAGTACTTTCTTGAGAATTTTATGCCTGTCTTGTTGATTTGAAGTGGATATTCATATTGTAGCATTGAGGGAATGTGTCTTAATGCATTCATTTAATTACTGCTGGAGCAAGGAATCAAAAAATACTTCATTGCATACTTCCTATGGTACTTCTAATGAAATAAGGCAGTTTAATTCACACTGAGACAGCGTCCATGTGTATGTTATGTAACAATCAGTTCTCCATGTGGGTATGGTGCTGTTGCGTTTAGCACAGTTACTCTGTATTTAACCTGCCTATAGTGCCGTATGCAATAGGGACTTTATTCTCACACCAGTCTGCTGTATTGAAGTATAGTTAGGACCTTTATTTATATTTCATAGTGTGTCACATAATCTTTAATTAGCACCAATTAATAAATGGATAAACCCCAACACCACCACCCCCCACATAAGTTATATGGCCAGAATTCAGATTATTACAAAAACAAAAACAACTTAAAAAATTTTAGGTGTGCTCAATAAGTAACTAGCAGACACAGGTTGAGTGACGTGATAACTCCTAAAATATCAAATAATGAGACTATTAAACTATTTGATGAAGTAATAAATCCTGAAATATTCAATAATGAGGCAAAGCTATGCAAGATAAACATCAGAAAGTTCAGTCTCTGCCCATTTGTCATCGTGGTTTGATGTGGTGAGAATATGGGGGTAGAATGAAAAGTGGAGAAGATGGAGGGATCTTGCCACATATAAAACATGGCTAAACATTTCTCTCTTTGGACAAGTGTCTTGCAGATTTTAATGTGGCGAGTGTTTGTGTTTGTGAAAAGATACACAAGAAAACAAGGAAAAGAAAACATTAGGTACAGCTAAAGAAACAGAATAAGGTGAGGATGCTATGGGCAGTGAATTGTGATTTCTGCTAACTAAATGAGCTGTGTTACGGCTTGCTAACTAGATTATTTATAGTCTTAAATTTGACTTAGTCCCTTAAATTTGACTAACAGTCATCTATCTGCTACTTCCGCAGTTTAATTCCTTATGCTTCCTCTACCATCAAAACATACTCACCTGTGGCAGTTCACGTAGGCTCTAATCCCTGCTGGGTCATGTGATACACCACTCTGCCTTAAGGAATGGTTTGTGTTATATAATAAGCACATTTACTGCCAAGCTCCTACCTATTCCAGAGAAAGCTAGTCTTCATATGATGAGATTTCATATCAGTATCAAAGCTCGTAATATATTCGATCAGCAAATGCTTTTTCAAGGAGTAGAAACTGCATAATTCAGCATAGTATACATGTCATGTTCACAAACCCCCAAATCTCTGCAGTATAACGCAATAAAGTAACCTCATGTGTGTTGCATGTTCAGTACAGATCAGCAAGGAGTTTTGTTCCACATGGTGTTCCCCTCAGGGCCTAGGCTGACAGAGGCTTCCCTTTAATACAGAAACATCACGTTTCGCTTCCACTCACATTTCATTAGCAGAGCAAGTCACGTGGCCATAACTCAACTCAGCAGCGCACAATGTGAAGTGCTCCCACAGGTAGGATCACGATATCCTTCGAACAAGAAGAAACAGCCTTCCATGCTGACTGTGCAGTGAGGGAGACAATCCGCAAGAGGAACATTGTAGCAACTGTTAAGAGGTGACACAGAGACCACAGCCTGTGTCAATATATCTTCTAACGTAAGTTGGAGTCTTTGAAGGATTCCAGCAATTGGCATCCTGTTCCCCATATGGGTACTGAGTCCACTTAGAAATAAGGCAGAAGAATCAGCAATTAAAACCAACATTTGACCATCGTTACAAATGGAGGCTAGAGAGAAGACATAGCTCAGTGAGGAAGACCAGATGGGCTCACTACCTTCCTCCCCTGTCAGCACCCCTGCAGACTGCCTACCCACGACAAAGTTGGAGGCCACACTTGGACTGCACTGACAAAGGCATTGCTTCCCTCTGGTCCAGAGAGAGCAGAAGAACCCTCCCCCATGCTCAAATCCTAGGGTACCTTCATTCCATCTAACTTAGAAATGTGGACCAAGGATGAATGCCTCTAGCAGAGTAGCACAGGAGACACAAGAAGATTCCTACGTAGGAATAGTTCTTTTCATCTGGGATTAAGTAAAAGTCAGGAATGGGGATTTCTGTCAACATCATATACTAACTTGAACGATCAGGGGCCTTTTTTGTTCTTTTTTTCTCCACTAAACTGTAGACTCCTTATAGGACTAGCATCTTTTCTAGTTTTAAGTTTCCATAGGAAAAGAAGCCAGAAATATATTTGTTAAATGTTATACTCTTTTTATGACAAAAGCAATCACTTCAAGTTCATATATTCACACTGAGTGATGATCGCTACCTTCAGTCACAGAAGAATTCTATACAGGCTTCTAAGCATTACCTGCCAAACATGAACCTCATAATTTAATGGAACTGCATCTTTAAAGTAAAATAAATATTCTCAGAGGGAATGGAAGCTTCTAGACATTATTATATACCATTAAAAACAATCAATTCCCCACAGCTCTGGTGGCCTCATATAATATAGAATTAAAAGTATGCTAACAAAAAAAATGAGCAAAAAAATTTATTGCCAACCCACTCCAAGCATAAGAAAAGAAGAAACACACAGACACATACATGATTTCCAAGTCAGAAAGGAAACAAAAGCATTTTTGTCTGAGATGTGAGGATGACACAGAATGCAATAAAATAGATTTATGATGAGACACATCAAAATGGCAGTGTCTGAATTATCAAACTGAAACCAATGCACTTCAATATTTTACTTTATGAAAAGGAAAGTATTTCAGTACAATAAAACCAGGGCTTATATAGTCCAAGTCTGTGCTGGTCACTGAGCAGACTGAGAAATAAAATTTACCTTCGTGCTGTCTTTTTCAGTAGAGAACGTTTTCTTAGTCACATGCTAGTGCATAATTGAAAACTTTCCAAATACCCACCCTAAATAACGAAAGTTAAAACGACTGGTCATTCCCAGTGCTGTTGAGGATATGGAACTCCTGGCTCTCCTCTATTGCTGGTGGGAAGCAAGACACTCCAGCCACTTGGGCAAACACTTTGGCACCTTACCTCCCATCCGTACCCTGTACCCGTTACACACCTGTCATATAACTCAGAAATTCCACATGTTTTTGCACCTGAGAAAGAAAAAAAGTGTCCGTCAAAACACTTGTATCATAATGCCTATAGCAGCAGTATTCAGAATAGCTAACAACGGAGAATAGAAATATTAAATGTTCATCAGGTGATGAGTGTATGAAAGGACTGTAGTAGATGTACATTGTTGGAATTTAACCCCAGTGAAAGCGAACAAACTACTGACACACACAATGTGAATGAACCCCGAAAACGTTATGCTAAGTATAAAAATGCAAGTACAAAGGACTAGGTACTGTAGCATTTCATTGAAATTCCAGCAAAGGCAAACCACAGTGAGAAAGTGGTGATGGGAGAGCTCTGAATTTTCTACTTGTTGGTTGCAGTGGTCATCGTAAAACTGTGTACTAATGTGAAAGTGCATCAGCTGGATGCTTAATGGGTGACTCTCCTAGTGTGCAATTATATGTCAGTAAGTCTGGGGGAAATGTGACAAATATAATCAAATATAAAACAATATAATCCACTGGAGAAATAGTTAAAATCATAAAGTTAATTGCTAACTTAAAGAGTGTCGTGTTAATCATAACAAACATTTAAATCATATTTCCAGATATATATACACTAAAAGAGGCATTTAATAGACACGATAAAAGCAGTGGTAATAAAGGTGAGGGCCTAATGTTGGTGAATCTCTAGACACACAGAGTTCTTTGGGAAAAATATGTATTGTTGTATAACATATACCAGACCCAACAACCAATTGAGCTTAAAAATTACTCTTTTGTAATGCTAACAAGTGGCAATTCTATAAACTCCCCACTTTCATTCCCCACACTATCCCTGAAAACGTGCCTCATGGTAATTAATTCACAATGGCACTAACTAGGTGAAGTATGGATTCATAACACAACTTATATACTTGTAAACAAATATTTTAAAATTAATTATATTGTAGAATAAAAATATTCTGAAAATCAAATGCATAAAACTAATGCACTTCTTATGTAATCCATCAGAGTACATGTGTGTGTGTGTGTGTGTGTGTGTGTGTGTGTGAGTGTGTGTGTTTTATATTCACGTAGGAAAGATCATGACCAACATTTTGTTTTCTTGAGAGTTTATACCCCTAGGATTTCCTTTAAAAAAAAATTTCATCTTTATTTCATTTAATCTTCAAATCCCACTACCAAATCTCAGCACTATTTTTGAAAAATATTTTAAAATTACACACAAAAAAACGCAATTCCACACCAAAAGAAATGACAAGAAAAAATGTATTCAAGGTGTTATTTCCATAAAATATTCCAAACCACATACTCAAAGCTCTATAAAGTGGTTCGAGAAACCTGTATCAGTGTCTTGGAATGCACACAAAACTTTTTTTACCCTTTTTCTTAAAAATCGGTATTAATCATATTATCAACATGATCTTCCAAATGAGCAAAAGCAAGCTGACCTGAGACCAAGCAGCCTAGTAGTTGGCAGGGCCCCGGCAGGGGGCCTTGTTGCTTCCTGTGATTTCAGCATGGCTGTTCTCCTGATAATGGTAGTGCTTGAGTCCCCGGGACTAGCCATGGATACCCAGCAGCGTAGAGGTCATGCGTCTTTGCTCTCCCACGGGTAACTTGCATTTAGCCCGTCCTAACCCGAGCTCAACCTCGCCTTGCTCTCACCACCCCACATCTGCTTTCTCTGCGGTTGGCGCTACTGTCTGCTCAGCTGCCCAATGCAGAAAACTGACCACACTTCCAACATTACCCTCTTCCTCGGTACTTGCATCCCATCAGCACTAGCATCGCTCGTACCTCCTGCCTCTGAAAACTGTCTTCTTTTCTCTACTTCCCTCCTCAGACCACCAGCACATCTGGTCTAGACTACTGCTTTGCCTTTCTAAAGGCTCCTCCCGCCTCTGCTCCCCTCCCACCCGCTCCTCTTCCGACAGTAGCTGAGGACTCATGTCAAGACCTACACAGAAGCATCTTCCTCCCCTCCTGAGTCCCCGCGTCTCAGTACACGGCCCGCATCTGTGCACCTGCGCCACCTGTACCTCCCCGATCACGCCCACGACACAAGGAAGGAGTGGAAATTTAAGAGAAGTGTCTGATCGTATGAGGACAAGCATTGCTGCATGGCTATAAAGTTATTTTAAGCTTTTCTGATTTTTTACCTTCCAGGTCTTATTATCTCATCATTATTTCGGTTTAGACTTACTGGTGTTATATAGTATATACAGTGATGCTTAGAGTAATTTGATACTTCTTTCTGTCACTGGTGAAGGAAGTGTTTTGGGACTGGTCATTTTTGTCACCTCACAGGCTTCCAGGGAAGACTGAAAGGTAAACAATGACAGTTTACCACCAGCGTACTTCAGGACTTCCTAAAACACTGGCAAATAAAATTTGTATGTCCCTTCTCCATTTTCTCTTAACTCTGCCCTTGAATTTCAAATGTTTTCTAATCTTAAAAGGATTTTTTCATTCTACTCGGTTTCAAATTGCTATGTGCACATGCAGAAGACCAATAAACCATAGTTAACTACCATATGCAGGAGAGAAATGATGGAATTCTAGATCAGTTGTCCAGAGCAGAGTTGGTCATGAGAACCATTATTGGAAGTATGAGAACAAATTTCTCTTAAAAGACAGCCGTGTTGAGAGTGAGACAATTATTGGATATTCCTACCCCTATATTCTCCCTACCTGAGGATCTGACAAAGGCTGAGAACGCTCCCAGAGAGAAAGTGCACGTATGTCTGGGAATGTGTAAGATAATCTATAAGCACCGTTTTGCGAATGGTCGGTGGGAAGAAAGTTAAGCATAAAGGTAAGAGTGGTCTGCTATTCATGGCAGTGTGACCAGGTATCTTCAGAAGTCTCCCTGCTTTGTGAAGCTTTCCAGTACTAGGAGGCAAACCCTAAAATCACATTTAGAATTTGGGTGCAGACGCTACCCACACGTGACAAGCAAAGAGGCAGACATAGAAGGTACTGAGAGCCAGTGTTTGGTGTCTGTGGAAGCCTCGTTCCAGGGAAACCCTATGGGACGGACACAGGACATGGTTTGTAAAAAGTCTGCTGTCATCTAGTTAAATGAAATGGGCTCATAGATAGTCTCAAAAGGCAAGTAGCTACTTCTTGGTGGTGACGTCTCCTAAATACTACTGTTTTGTATTGAGTTGCAATTTTCTGACAGCAAATATATAAAAGGCAGTAGATGCATTGTTAACTGGAACTCAAGCAGCCAACACTCTCAAGCAACGGGCAATTTTTGTTTTTTTCTGGTTGAGATTTTGCCAGTTGCCTGAGCTCCAGTTAATGGAGAATCTACTTACATTTCTCCAGCATTTACTAATCCCCATGGGTGCCAGTTAGCTGAGAGTCCCATGTGTCACTAATACGTCTTTAAATTCTGCTGCTACTTTCAAGCTATTCACAGTAATCTTCCCAGATACACTAACGTCTTCAACCCGGTGAAGATTCCTCATGAGTGTTGTTGGGAAGTGTCCACTTGACTCGTGGCTTTCTGTTCAGCTCCTAGAAAACTGCCTGGCACTGAATTGGTATTCAGTGAATATATGTTGAATGAAGTGCCCAAGAGTCCCTATAAGTCCCAGTAGATTAATTATGCACATGAATCAAACTTTCCAGAATTTTCTTGATGTCGCTCCAGACTTAAAAAAAAATGTTGGCACAGTTTCATTTTCTTGAAGTATCCAAATCCTTGGAAACAGCCAAGTACCACACAGTGACCGCTGTGATCTAAACACAGCAAAGTAAATAAATGTGAACTTCGGGGGTCAGGAGAAAGTGTTTAAACCCCAACTGCCACTTACCCATTAGAGATCTATCTGAGCAAGAACTTCAGCATCTTCATGCTTAAAATGGAGATGATAGAATTTGCCTCATGTTATAAAAAGGAGGATTAAATAACAGAACATTTGAAAAGCTGTTGGCACACATGACAACACCAGTCACCCACACCACCACCACTGATCGCTATCATCCCCACCCCACCAGGCGTCTGCACCAGCCTCAGCCCTGCTCCACCCTCTAGCATGTCAACTAAGGCAATTGATCAGACCAGTGAGCACCCTGGGCATGCCTACAGGTTTTCAGCCTCTACACTTGAGTAATGGACTTTTCATTGGAAGGTCCACTTCAGATAATTGGATATTAACTGCAGGTATCTTACATTACTATTATAATCTATTTCAAAAGGGATGTGGATAAATAGGCTCATGTGCCTGGATTCAGAGTTATTTGCAAAACATGAAATGTTTCCTTAATTTTTATAATTGCTTACACACTGAAAAGAAAATTGAGCCACAGCTTGTTCTATTTTGTTTTCTAGTCAGTCCTAACACATGTATTATTCAAGAAGCATAAACACCAATGCAATTTCTATACTTCACCAAAGAGAAAATAACTATAGGAGAACAAGGTAAAGCTGAGCTTCTTTTGTCTTTAACCAAAGCATGTGTAAGAATTACTGAACATTTCAGTTCAAAATAATCACCAATGATGACGTGTAAATAGTTATGCCTTTAGCTTTGAATTCGTGAGATAATCATGCAGTTCATAATAGAGTCTTTTTGGCTATTATGAGCATGGCCATAGTGAACCCCAGACCAATCAATGTGAAGGCTTTTTAGGGCTCAATAAAGAAAATAATACATCTAAAGAAGTAGCATTTGGAATACAAAGTCCCACTTTTGTCTGGCAGGAAAATAGGACAGCTGTTTTTATTTTCAATAATTCATGAGTGTATTAGCAATTTCTTACACAGACTAACTTCATTATTGACACAACTTTATAATTATCACACTCACCCTTTGCATCTCGTTTATACTTAACACCACTAAAAAGAACCCATTTTAATGTTGTTGGCCACTAAAAAGTCTGTGAACTAAGCAAAATTACAGTTCATTCCAAGAACAGAATGGCTCTGCTCTTAGTCTCTTGGCAAAGGCCAGGGTTTCAATGACCTTGAACAAGCAGGGTGGGCAGTCATACTGTCTGAGAACTCCAGAGCTCTCGCACAGTTCATTCCTGCTGAAGTGAGCTAAGGCAAGAGCTTTGGCAGCAATCTGGGTACGGGGCAAAGGGTTTCAAGTGGTTATTTTTCTGCGTGTAACTCTTTATGGCTGAGTCAAAAAGGAGGGTGTTTATAGAGAGCTTTGCCTGGGGTACTGTGAGATCTCTTTCCCTGGATATGGTACAAAGGAAGGCGTTCTCACTTATTTTCCCTAACTTGTACCTAAATCCTTATAAGCATATGAAGAGCAAGTAGGTGCATGTAGGCAGGGAGGGGGTATATAACTTCTTAAAAACAGATGATCTGTTGCTGTCTTCCTTCTTGGTTTGCTTTCAGAAGTTAGAAGTTGGGACAGGGACTCCCTAAACCCCCATTGAGATAAAATCCATGTTGCAAAGGTTATAATTAATCGAAACACTCTTGGTTTTCAAACTGTGGATTAAAGAAGCAAGAGTATTACAGTACATAAGTGGCTGAACACAAGTAAACTAAAGGCATTGAACGAGCTGCCTTTGACATTGGCAGCCACAATGGAACTGAGTAAGGCAAAGAAAGCCCACACAGGTGCTACCGTGGCTCCAACGGCGACCCAGCAAGGTGTTGTTACTGGTGAAAACTTTGTATTTATTGAAAACGGTGAAGATAAAGAAATCAACATGCCACATTGTAACCTACAATTCATCACAAATCCTGCAACTTCTAAGAGATACATAATTGAAATCCTTTTTCAACAGAGAAAAATAAAAATATGACAGAAAACATGTGACATTTCAACTGGTGCTTTTTACATTTCATGAGCTAAATGTGGACGATAAAACTATTCACAGCAATGAAAGATAGCACTAGGACTCTGTCAGGATGGCTATCTTAAAGTCCTATGAAAATTAGTAAAAGCAGTGTGACCAGTTGTGTAACCCTGCTTAATTTCAACATCCTCTCGTTCAAGGCAAAGTTCCTGTTCTCAAGGAACTTTCCAGATTGTTAAGGAGATATGGCCAAGTGATAGAAGGGCAGCCTGTTACAAAGACCATGTGAGATGTATAGAGTCACAGATGTACATAAAGTGAGAGAAAGTGTCCCCAAGATCAAAGATTTTTATGAACCTTTTACTTAACAGTGTCTTAGAAAGTAGATGGAATTATGTGGATAGATAGAGAATACAGTAGAAGCACAGGCTGGAAGGTCACCTGTGACAGATAGATCCCTTAAGAGAACAGATACTTTTCAGGCATTTATCTCAGGGCCACTAAATCTTCTTGACCAAGAGAAATACTTTTTCTTCTTGATATACTCTCTTCTTTTGTCTTTCAAGTTGTTACTTTCTCGTCATATTCCTCTTATCAGTAATGATTCATGTTCAGATTACTTTACAGGATTTTTTCTCTTTCTTTGCCCATGTCCTAATGTTGATATTCTTCAGAACTCAGTTCCCAGCCATTCAACCTCATTCTACTTCCTCTCCCGTAGCAATCTCATCAACTACAGGCTTCATTTCCATCCATAGGCTGATGACCCCCAGATTTACAACTGGTATCTTCCCGCTGAACTCCAAACATATCTCTTTCTCTATATCTTTGTTTAGATATTGCAAAACCCTTCACGTACACATCCAAATGTGAACCCATCTGCCTCACTCAAAGACAGGCCTTCTTCTCCAGTGTTCCCCATCTTAATAAACAGCCTCTGCCACACCTGAAATCTTGGTGTCACTAACGACTTCTTTGTCTCCCATTTTCCCATTACCCCCAAGAAGTCCTTACCTGTGAAATTATCTTCCATCCATTTCCACTGTCACCAAGCCCCTCCAAAGCGCCATCGTATTTCTCCTGAACAATTCCAGCAGCCAATCTCCCACTTCTCATTTCATCCCCTTTAAGCTATCTTCCACGCTGCAGCCAGTGAACATAATGTTAAAATGTGTGCTTGTTCATAGCACGGCCCTGCATACAACCCTTCAGTGGTTTTCCATCACTCTAACATGTTCATTAACACAGAACACAAAGCCTTTTTGCGCTTGGCTCCTGCCTTGCTCTCATTTCTCGCCATTCTGCCTCTCAGGCTCTACGATCAAACATGCTGAATTTCCAGCAGTGATGGGAAGACTTCGTACTTTCTCAGTAGCTTGTGCACCTCCACATTCTACATGCTCTTCTCTCTCCTCTCCTCCCCAACTCCCACCTCCTGGTTAACGTCCTTTATTTCCTCAGATCTCAGCTCACACATCACTCCTTCGGGACTGTCTGTACTTACTCTCAGTGTAAGAGTCCTGTAATTTTTACATTGTCTCATAACATCCATCACAACTCCTTGCATTTACTTGTAAGGATCAATTACCCCCACGATATAGCTTTGGTAACACAGGTACAGGTTTCCTATATTCAAAGCTGTCACCTCCAAGTCAAGCACATATCCTGGCATAGAATAGGCAATTGGACACATTATTCTTCAATGAATAATGGAATAAATACTCTAGTTTTATAGCAAGTCAAGTATCGGAGAAAATAAAGTAAGATGTGCTAGAAACATAATTGGAGCTAAATCATTAAGGACCATCAATGCAATAATAGAAATTGTAGATCTTGTCTAGAAATATGGGGACCCACTGACAAAGCTGCTAAATTCTAATAAGGCCAGAGAATGTGGCAGCTATGAAGCAGTCTGTCTGGAAGAGTCTCAGAAAGCTTATGTATGTTTTTTAAAGTGATACTCGTGAAAGTTCTTCAAAGAGTGATTTTATATTTCCCGTAGAGACTCTAAGTTATAAAGTTAAAATGTGGCTTTAGGACAAAAATTCCCTGTTAAAATTGACTATGTTTTTTCTACAGATAAAATTGGTTTGTGAGCAAACAAAATAGTAACTTGATCAAGACCATTTGTGTGTGTGTGCATTTGCGTGCGTGTTGTGTGTTTTATTTCATTTTTATTCCCCATCTCTGAGCCTACAGAATACCTGGACATGTTTACATACGTGTGCTGTAACTGTTTGCTTCCCTTCCAGTCCTGTCTCCACCCTCTTGTCACCATGCACCTAAGTCACATGAGTCAATGCAAATCCATGACCTCTGACAAATATACCTTCTATCTAGAATATATCATCCATGCCTTCTTTTTAGACCCAATTAAACATCTCCTCTTCTATGACACCTTCCTAAACTTCTCTCCACAAAAATGAATCCTTTCCTCCTTTCTGTTCTCAATTGAATATGTGTCTCACTATATTAAAATTGTTTTCCATTTGCTTCTCATGTGCCTAATATCCCCATTATGTTGTTACTTTAATAAAGAGAATCCCAAGGAGTTTTGTTACTCAAAGTGTGGTCTCCTGACCAACATACCTGTGAGCTTATTAAAAATATAGACATTCGGGCCCCAACCCAGACCTCTGAGTTGGCCTCATAACATACTTTCAGTTTATTGTTATCACAGTAATGTTCTCATAGAGTATCTAGCACGGTTGATACATAAAAGACATTCAGCACAGGCTTTCTTGATGGGTGGATAAGGCATTAAACAATCAAGGAGAGACACTTTGAGCATTTGTATTAGTGCACAGGCGTGGTTTGGGGATTATTTGAGAGTACACAGTAGATAACCTGGATGATGCATTATATTTGTGGGCCGTGGAACATCACTATGTACCATAAAATTATGAATGACACATAACTAGAGATTTTTGCAGAGAGTGTACAAGTATTCGGCAAATTGAAGAACTTTTTAAAAATCACTATAGCTTGACCTATTTTGGATTAGAAGTATTCCATTGCATTCAAATAAATTTTTTCATTCCTGCATATTTTTTTCTCCCTCTCCTTCCTGCATAAATTTATATAGGGAACATAGTTAATTCAGACCGTCAGCTGGCTTAAAACTGTCTTCAGAGGAAAACGTGGAAGTGTACGCAATTCAAGGACAAACATTTGTGGTGTTGTTGACTTACTGGGGTACCACACAGTCAGAAACACATTAAGAGCTGTGACTCCAGGAGGACTTGGAACAAGGTAAGCATGACAGAAAGGTAAAAGAGAAATGGAGGTCAACCTGTGAACCTTCCAGATTCTTCCTCTTAGAAGAAAGAAAATGAAATCATTCCTATTATTTTCAGTCACTGATGCCAAGACTGTCTTACTGAATTCCAAAATGGTGTCGCACCCCTCATGGAAATCAAAAAGCACTGAAATAGAGGCAACTGAGGACATCTCAAAGAGCGAGACATGATCAGGCAAGGGGGCCTGACACAGAAAGAGAGATAAGGAAAGAAATGATGAGTTTGTTTTTTCTCTCTGTGAAAGTTTTAATTCCCACATTTCCATTACTTAATGTGTCATTATTTTACTTTTCAGCAGCTGGCAACCCGAAAGCATTCCACCATTTATTTTAAAATTTATAGTCAACACACAATACATCAGATTTTTATATTGCCTCAAAGGACAAATCTCAAAAAAATCAAACCTAACACTTTCCTATAAATTTTCCTTGGGGACTTGATCCTAAAAGTCCTTAGACATCAGTATATATTCCTGACCAAAGGTTTAATTTCAGAGGTTACGATGACACAGACTGATAAAATCCAACTGCATACTCCAGCCACAAATTAGATGTCAACACCGATGGGGAACACTTTTCATTGCCTATTAAATAAAGGTCAAATCCCCAACCTGGCATTGAAGGTCTTTATATTGTGGGCCCAGTTTGAATCTCCAAACTTATTTTCATGATGTTCCTACACTCTAGCCAAGTAGAACAAATTCTATTCTGTATGTATCTGTCATTTATTGTCTTTGTGATTTTGCATAAAGTTCTTTCACTTGTAATTCTCTTTCTTCCCTTGTCTGTGGGTCTACCACTGGTTAAGACCCAATGCAAATGATACTTTCACTGAGCCTCCATAGATCCCCAATAGCTGAAAGCTCACTCTTTCCAATGCCCAATTATTCGTCTAACAATTTTAGACAAAAGTGTGGTCTTATACATGGATAAATACCGTATCTCATATAGACTCTATGAGCTTCATCTCATATTATATTTATTTATATGCATGTTGAATGCAACTCACTAGACTGAAAGTTTCCTGATAGTGGAAAATTAGCCAACTTTGTGTTCTTGTTTGTCCCTGACATACTGGTTTGCATATATAGAATGATTTATAAGTATTCATTCAAATGATGAGGCAATTATAACCTTTTGGTGTGTCCTTCTCTTTTGTTCTCTCACTTCTGTTCTTATCCCCTATTTCCTCTAAGCCTAATAAATCATTATCACATGATGTGCCTTCCTTAAATATCATGTCCTGTACCCACTCATGGTGACAGAGTAAGCATAAGTTTAACTTTATTAAGCCACATAAGTCTTCAGTGGGACTGAATCCCAAGACACAGCACTGATTAAACGTCACAGTAATGTCTACAACTACTTGAAAATAATAGCACTCAAAAAAATTTGAAGATGAAAATATATTAAGAGATTACTCTCCAAGTGTTCCAGTATTAGTTTTGATAGAATATGACCTATGGGAAAATGTAGGAGAATATTTTGCTTTAGGTACACTTGATTAATTTTAATTATAGATGAAAAAATATGCCACTGATAACTGTGTGAACTTGGGCAAATTATTGAGTCTGGTTTTTCTTATCTTTGTAATGAAGATAGTAGGACAGTTGGTCTGAGGATCAAATGAGGTGGTGTGTATGAAACACCTCACACAGTAGCTGACACGTAGGAGCTACTGAATTCCTCAACACTCTCCACTCTTATTTGTCAGTGGTTGGTGTAGCACGAAGAAGAGGTTGCTAAGGAGATGTAGACACTATGCCCTCTGCAGCTGCCTGCCAAGAACTTCCAGCCAACCTCTCCTTCCATTTCCAGACAGCTTGTTTCTGAAAGCTACACTGCATGTTTTCTCTAGCTATCTATCCCTGGAGAATCCCTTATCACCAAAGACTTGTCAACTGAAGTGTCCTCCTTCTTTTTGTTTGTTTGCTTTTTTTTTTTCCCCCCTGAGAAATTGCTTTTGCACTTTTGTCCTTTCTCTAAAGATTTCTTCCTCTTTTTTGTGGAAAAGGCTTGGCCAGGTTTTCTTCTTAATCATTTCCTCTTTGGTTCTTCCCCTCCTTTGTGCTTGGACAGGAAGATGGGCATTTGAAGATGTCAGGACACCAATCATAGCCTGAGTTGTCCCCACCCCCACCATCTAGAGCCAGCAGCAGCCTCCTGCCTGGGGGAGAAAAGAGGAACTTGATTGGCAGTCAGTTGATTAAATGTGTCATATTTTTCTCTCTTGGAAACAAAATGGATAAGGAGGAGAGGGTTCTTGAGAACTTATCTAGAGTGTCTCTTTTGAGCTATAAATGCAAAAAAAAAACAACAACCTTTTAATTTAATTTAAAAAATGAATATGTTTAACATTATTATCAGATCCAACCAAAACATTTCACCTGCTTATCGTTCAGATCAGATCTGTAAGTGCTTTGCCCTCGCTCATCCCCCACTTCTCTGTGCTTCTAAACAACTCTTTTCCTCCTGCTTCAGAAGAAATCTGAAGACGTTTCATCATTCTACAAGCATTCACTCAGGAAAATACCTGTTTGGATGTGGGGGTGCAGGAGTCACCAGGACACAGAAGGTGGCAATGAGTTGCTAATGAGAATAGTAGGCGTGGCTTAGGGAGAATTGTCAGTAGTGACATGGAGGTCAAAACTGGATGTTCCCTGGGAGACAACCATATTCAAGTTTCTTGAAAGTGTGGTCAGCATTCGATATCTGTTACTCAACTCCCAAGCACCCTTGTGGTTGGTGTGCTGATTTGGGACACCACCCGATGCCTTCCACCTGGCCATCCCCCATCCTGAGACTTAGTGGCTCCCCTTCTTCAAAGAATCCCCTGGGCTGACAGGACTCACTTTGCTCCTGGGGGTGACACCGGCACCCTCAGAAAGAGGACACTGCTTGGGACTGACACTGCACTGCAGGGCAGAAAGTGGGCCCCTAGCTATCACATGTTTCCAGGCATTGGTTTATCTCTGCATCCTCCTAGGCTACCTTCACCACCACCCTACCCTAGGTATCCGTACTCCAGGAAACCTTCTAGAAACAACCATCCCCAGCCAGACTCAGTGCCCTCTGCTGCTTACTTCCGCTGCTTTCTTCGGTCACTTCACCATGATGCAACTCTCTAATCATGGCTTCGCTTCTCCTCTAAAGTGGATGTTCTCTGATGACAGAAACGTCTGCTTCACCTTGAAATTTCTAACAAGAGCACTTCCTGGCTCGTGACACATGTGCAGCAAAATTTACTGAGTCAGGGAGGGGGAGGATGTGCCCATTACTTATGTATTTAATGGTTTACCTGAGTCCAACAGGCTCTGAATCTCTGTCATCAGATAAGTTATATGCCAACACCTCTCATTTTTTAAAAAGGTTTATGTGACGTTTAGATGAAAGAGTGGGTAGGGCAGTAAATTAATTTAGTGACAAAATGCATATGAAAGTAATTAGTTAAAAACACTGACATAAGAGGAACTCATTAAGTATGAGATTTTCTGTAAAAAACTTCACAGATTTTTTTCAAATAAAATGCCCCCAGATTATTAGAAAACCATGGAGCCTTGGAACATGATGCAAACTACCATGTTTCTTTCTTCTCTAGCAATTATCTCCTTTCTGCATCACCCCAGTCTGCTCTATACTTGAGATGACGTTCAGAGAAAAATTGTCACCAAAGATCCCATCAGAATTATACAATATGGCCTTACCATGAATTGTGCCTTGTAACAGTTCTCTAACTACAATTCTTCTAAGTACCTTTCCTATCCTGCTACTAGTGTAGAAAAAGTAAACTTCACTTCTCAGAAGTGGCGATCCTCAGTCATCACCCAAATCTCAACAACATCCCATAAATCGTTTGGAGCCTGATTTGTGGAGATCCGGGGAAATGAGAAGTCTCTCTCTGAATGTCCCAATTTCTGCTAATCCTGAATACCTTCCAGCATAAGATAGCTACAAAAAGAGACACTACTGAACGCAGCCTCTTCTTTCGCTGACTCAAGCACAACATGGAGCTAGGTTGACAAGAGGGACCCCCCCC
>PVKE010031045.1:0-19272 GCA_004027555.1 Craseonycteris thonglongyai
AGGATCGAATCCCGGCTCCGGCCCAGGCAGGACCCACGTGCTGAACTGGGGAGTTCCCACAGTTTGGTTCTCTAACTGTCTCTGTCTCTGTCTCTCTCTCTATCTGTCAAAAAGTAAAATAGAAATAACTATGCACTGAAGACAAAAAGATAATTTCCCTCTATAAATGTGAAAAGATAAAAAAAAATTAAAAAAAAAAAAAGATTTATTAAAATTAAACTACTATATAATCCAGCAATGCCACTTCTGGTTATTAATTCAAAGAAATCCAAAATAGTGATTCACAAACATATATAACCTCCTATGTTTATTGCAGCATTATTTCCAACAGCCAAGATATGAAAGCAACCTAATTGTCTATCAATAGACAAAAAGATAAGGAAGTTGTGGTACAAGTATACAATGAAATATTTCTCAGCCATTAAAAAAGAGTGAAACCTTGTACCAACATGGACAGACCTAGAGGGTCCTAAGAAAAATAAGTTAGACAAATAAAGACAAATACTGTATGATTTTACTTATATGTGGAATTTAAAACTATAGAAATAAACAAAATAGAAACAAACTCAGAGACTGAGAACAAACTGATGGTTTAGATTGCAGGGAGGTTGGAGGAATAGGTGAGGAAGGAGAAGGAATTAAGAAGCACAACTGTCAATTATGAAATTGTCATGGAGATGTAAAGTACGCTTAGACTCAGCAGGGGTGGTGAGCCTTTTGGCGATTGAGTGCCAAAGTTTATGAAATAAGAGTATACTCGCTCGACTCATGTGCCAATCCATCGAGTGAGATAGAGGTATCAATTATTTTTATGTCTATAAGAACATAAACAATAATTTTTTTAATGGTATGCACAGCTCTGCATGCCAAAATAATTGCTCTGTGTGCCACTTTGGGCACGCATGCCATAGGTTAGCCACCCCCGGCTTAGAGAATAGAATCAGTAATATTGTAATAACTATGTATGATATCAAGTGAATGCAAGACT
Source organism: Craseonycteris thonglongyai (assembly GCA_004027555.1). Classification (NCBI taxonomy): domain Eukaryota; kingdom Metazoa; phylum Chordata; class Mammalia; order Chiroptera; family Craseonycteridae; genus Craseonycteris; species Craseonycteris thonglongyai. The sequence continues at coordinate 989 of PVKE010031045.1, forward strand.
TATTGGGAGGGGTCACTTATGTTATATAAATTTATAATCACTATACTGCATACCTAAAACTAATATAATATCTTATGTCAACTATAATTGAAGAATAAGAAACTATAAAAATATAAAAATAAATAAATATAAACAGATGAAATATTGTTTAAATTGTACGTTTCCTCGCCATTCTCTGTAATGAAATGATTTAAAATAAAGTAGACCACCACCTTTAGCCCATCACAATATTTCCTGTGTACCATGGGCTCCACTTTCACTTCCTGCTGTTCCTGCATGCATCCCATTCCAGATCTCCAGCTCCTTTTCTCTGCCCAGAGGGTAGAGTGCGTACTTTATTTTCCTTTGTGTTTGCCCAAAGTAGGAGTTGAAGTGCCTAATGGGCCTTTTGGCTGTTTGACCTGTTGCTGAGACTACTGGTAAAGACAACATCCAGTGTAGCACTCCTACCCACCCACCCCTGCCCCCCATTTATTTTCTTTTACTTGTACACAAGAGGTTTTATTCCATTATGTGAGAAGAGGAAAGGAGAATGGTGTTTGCAAGTTGAGGGTGAGAGAATAAGGTAGGTAGATGAGAATAGTGTTTCTCAACCATGCTAGGTCTCTTTGCAGGGGTGCAGTAGGGTGGGCTGAGAGGACTAACAAGCTGATAGCACCGTATATTTGTGACTAGTTCTTAGATAATAATAGTCACCTCTCTGGACTGAGGTGATGAAGGGTGGGGTGAATTCAAGGTGCTACTGTCCCATGTGTGGAATGCAACCCAGAACAGATGTCCCAGGAGCCAATAGGAAGGTGTCTTCAGGCAGCTTGGTAGCTGAAGAGGCTGAGTGTTGACAGCCAGAGCTGAGATAAAAAATGAGGGGATGATGCATGAAACAGCAACAAGTGAACAATGTATGTGGCTCTCAGGTGTCTTTTGAGGGCTCCGGAGACAACTACTGCAAAATAATGTCCCACTAAGAGCAGGGCTATGTTTGTGGAAGGATGGTATGGTGTCACATAGAAAAAAACTTGGAGCCATTGAAATTTGGTTGGAAATATAAATATGATCCATGATTATAACCAGAATGACCAGACAACCTTTAGGTTACTAGTTCACATTTGTTGAAATAATTTTTTTTTAAATATATTTTAATTTATTTATTTATTTTTGACAGAGAGAGTGAGAGAGAGAGAGAGAGAGAGAGAGAGATACAGAGACAGAGATAGAACTGAACTGGGGGAGCTCCCAGTTCAGCATATGGGTCCGCACGGGCCGGGGCCGGGATTCGATCCCCGGTCCCCGGCGCTGCAAAGTGAGTGCCTAACCCACTGAGCCATCCCGGCTTCCCCGAAATAATTTTTAATTGAAATATAATTTCAGCTCTCTCTAACATTGAGTGGTATTTTAGAAGTGAAAGAGTCCTCTCTATTTGAAGACAATTTTCTTGAATTAGAGCATCTTGTCAAATCCACCAATCCTTTAGCTTACAGGGGTGTCCCTGAGTTACCTTCAGTGTGCAGATGCAGTCTCAGCTTTCCTGCTACTCTGTAATGTGCCCATGGCTTCCCACATCCTGGAATCCCCACTCCACCCCTAGTTCACAGCCATCCATCCACCAACCTGAAAAATTGTTACTCATATTGAGTAATAAGGTTAATGGTAATGGCCCCCAGGGGACAGTGCCAGACCCCTTTCTTTCTCCATACCTTGCCCTTCCCTCACATCACCCCTGCAAAGTGGTTAGTGGAAATGGGCCAGAGTGTGGGGGGATAATTGCTTGGTCTTGGTCCTGGGCTTTGAGTTTTCATTTTTCTTTCTCATTCTCTTTCTTTCCCCTCACCTCTTATTTTTTGGACACTAGTTATAATGTGTGCTATCTTCCCCAGACAAAGCAATTCTCTGACAGTAGCTGGATGTCCTACAATTCAACTCAGTTTTGACACTCTCTACCTGGAAATAGATAGTGTTGGATTCCATAGGTTAAGTAAGGTCTCAATTCTACAAGATTGCCTCTCACCCCATTCTCCCCATTTCAAACCCTAATTGCAAGTTCAGGTTGCTACCTGTGCTTCTGACTAACCTGCTAGTAGGTTGGAGGTTCCCAGGATTTCCTCCTTGGGTCTCTTACTATAGGCAGCAAGAATAGAGCCATGGGGGAAGGAGGGGAAAAGGAAAGGGGGAGGTGAAGAAAGACAAAGGAGAGAGCAAATGCAATCATCCTTAAAAAAAAAAAAAAAAAGAATACAGCTACTAGACCAACCAAAAGTATCTTGGTGGCTGAGAGCAGATCCAGGATGCCATCTTGCCACTTTAGGTGAACTTTAGCTAATTATAATAAATCATAATATTATTAGCATTGAGGTTTGGGAAAAGTCTCTATCCTCTGTGTTATCATAACAGTTTCTACAGAGTCAAATAAGAGAAAAGTTTCTCCTTCCAATGGGAAGGAGTGGTCAGTGAAGACTTGCCTAGAAATGCCCCTAACACCTTAATTTTAAGTGTAATAAATTTTCAGACCTCACTTTTCTTCCAGGCAGCTACTTTTCTTTGAGCTTGCCCCACTCTCACCATCTCGAGAGTATTCTATCTTTTTTTTTTTTTAAGGCTTATTTTATTGTTTTTAGAAAAGGTAAGAGAGAGAAAAAAGGGAGGAAGACCCAGAACAGTCTCCATAATTGTACATCAGTAGTTGAGACATAATTTCTTTCCACACAGGTGGAGGTGGGGCTGCACAGGGTGGGAGCTGACCTGGGGGCCTCCCACATGGGAGGCAAGAACCTTTGCCCCCCATCCTGGCAGTTGCCAGTTGTACTGCAGTTCAGCATATGGGTTTGCACAGGCCGGGGCCAAAATCCCCAGACCTCACAATTGCAAGGCAAGCGCTTAATCTACTGATCTATCTTGACATCCCATATCTTTCTTTACTTTTATTAAAATAAATAAATAAATCTGCTTGCTTGGCTTATTATGTGTGTCTTTGAATTCTTCCCTGCAACAAATACAAAGAACCCATTTTCTGGCAAAAGTTCTGATTAATTTGCTAGAGGGGTTCACAGAACTCAGACAAACATTTCACTTACTGGATCCCTGGTTTATTGCAAAAAGATATAATTCAGGAACAGCCAGATGAAAGAGATGCACAAAGCAAGTCACCAGGAAAGAATGCAGAGCTTCCATGTCCTGTCCAGATGCCCACTCTCCTCACGGTCTTCAGCTGTTTACTGGGGATGCTGGGATGACTCTGAGGGTTGAGCACTAGCCTTGCAGCACCGGCATCCGAGGATTGAGTCCCGGCCTTGATGAGTGCAGACACATATGCTGAACTGAGGTGTGCTTCCCATGTGGGAGGCCCCCAGCCCAGTTCCTGCCCTGTGTGGCTCCTGTCTACTGGTAAGGAGTGAAACTATGTCAAAAACTGATGATGTACAACTACAGAGACTGCTCTGGGCCCTCCCCCTTCTCTCTGTCTGTCTCTGTCTCTCTCTGTCTGTCAAAAACCAATAAAATAAATCTTAAAAAAAGAAAAACTGTTTACCAAGTCAAAAGTTCTCTGAACCATGTGCATTTGGGATTTTATGCAGGCTTCATTACATAAGCATCATTAATTAAATTATTGGCCATAAGTGATTGAGCTCAACATTTAGTTCCTCTTCCCTCTGTTTGGAAGGGAGACAGGACTAAAGGTTTCTACCCTTTAATCACATGGTTGGTTTCCCTGGCAACCAGCCCCGATCCTTAAAGAGACCTAGAGGCTTCCTTAAAGTCATCTCATTAACATAACAAAAGATGCTTTCATGGCTCTCATCACTTGGGAAATTCCTAGCCTTTTGGAGCTCAGCATCAGGTCAAGATCAAATAAATACTTTATATTATAAGTTACAATCTCTCTCTCTCTCTTTCTGTCTCCATTTCTTCCTTTCTTCCTCTCTGCCCTTCTTGTTCATTAACTTTGTGTGTCTGAGTGCCTGAGCTGCTCCAAAGCAAAAACCACTCTACTCTGGAAAAGTGTGGGTGGAACAGACCACCTTCCTGTTGGAGGTTGGCCTTTGATGTAGTATTTGCATAGTGAGGGGGTGGACCTGGTCCTAAGGGAAGAGGAATCTAGCCTGAGGTAAAGAGACAAAACATACCTCCCTCTGATTGCTCCCTGTGCTACAAAAACCCACTGGGGTTTTGCTTAATGTGAACCTCTTCTAAAATTCCCCAAGCTCCACCATTAACATTGTATCCAAAGTCTCAGAACAGTGCTTAGTTCAGGGTAGGACCTCAAGTAACATTGACTGACTACATGAGTGAAAAGGTCATGCACTGCTCATGTGCATGAATCTCTACCTGGAACTTCTTGCAAGTGAAGAAAAGGATTCAGAGGGGAAGGTGTGGCTAGAGCAGAACAAGGTGTATGAAAGTTTCTGGATCCCTTGCTACCACCATTCCACTTCAAAATGTCTAACAGACCATATATAATTTTATGTGCTAATAATAAAATGGCATTTTAAAAGTTCTATACTTTAGATTTTTCTTGTGGCTACTCTTATTTCATGAGGTTTCAGTATTTTGCTCAGTTTATCGTTAACATTGTAGCTATGAGCAGAACCACAGGGACATTACAAACTAGAACTGAAGATAGGCTGTGGTTCCTTGGTCTGAGAGTAACTTTAATAACAATATCTCACACTTCTCATTGGCCTTGTATAAGGTCGGTGGGCCTCTGGACCCCCGGCAAACAGGATGTGGCAAAGGGGACTTTCCAAGCGGCTGTAACCTGCCTGGGAACTTTTGAAGGTAGGACTTCCGTTGGCCACCTGATCCGCCTCTCCCCGAACCCAGAGCCCTATAAAAGTTGCTCCCTCCCTTCCTGGGGCGCAACTTCTCGGCCCCCATCTTTTCTGGGGACCGCAGAATCTTGTCCGGGAGTCCCTCCCCACTCCCCCCAATAAAGGCTCGCATTTGATTAGACACTTGATCTCTCGTGTCGATTCCTTAAATTGATTTCTTTCAATTGGTGACGAAACCCGGGAGGAGATGTTAGACTCCGCGGGTGACCGCATGAGCTGCTCCTCTCCCTTCTGGGAATGACCAGGGGCCACCGCCCAGGCACTCGATCCGCCATTGTGGGGTAAGTCCCTCCTTCCCCTGGCCTACCAGTCTCAGCCCTTTGGGGCCCCTGTTCATAATTAACCACGGCCGCATCAGGGACACCTCCATTTTTCTTCTGGACATGAGTGACCTGGAGATGTCCAGATCACTCGCTTGTCCTCTTGGCGAGGTGAACTCACAAGTCTGAGGCACCTCTCTATTTCAGTCCATGGCCAGAGACCAGGGATCAGGGATGCCTATCTCTCTCTCTCTCGCCACTCTGAGACCGGTTGGCCAGGGGTAACACCGAGTCCAAATCTGACCCAAAGACACCCCTGGGGTGTCTCCTCACTAACTGACAATCTTGGACTCTCTGAGGAACTGTTTCTCTCCACTCAGGCCTGGCCCCAATATTCTCTGGACAATCAGCCTCATTGGCTGTCCGAAGGTACTTTTGTTTTCAACGTCCCCACTGATCTCGAAAATTACAGCTGCAGGACAAGCAAATGGTCAGAAGTTCCTTTACATTCAGGCACTTTTCATGACACTCTGGGATTTGCGCTCCTGTCCTTCTCCCTGTCCTTCCCTCTGCCTCTCTCAACCAACCACTCTCTGGACTCTGACCCCTCACCACCCTCCAAACCCCCAGAAACTCTCACTTCCCCTCCTCTCAGACCTGACTCTCCCATTCCTCCTCCATACTTTGGACCAACTCATCCTGCTCCACCAGTCCCCTCTGAACCTACTACTCCCTCTTCTCCCTTGAGTTAGTTCCTCTAACTCCCCTTTGTTAAAGATGGTGGTTCCCGCCTTAGGGAAGCCCCCCTCCCTTCGTGTAAAGATGGCAACTCTGGGGAGGCCGGACCTCCCCACCTGCCTGCCGCTGCCTTCACCGCTGCCCGAACTAACCAATAAATAACTCAAGGCCTGGACAAAAATCCGGCAGTCTTTCTTAACCGCCTCACTGAGGCTCTAACTCTCTATACCTGTCTAAACCCGGTTGCCCCGGCAGGGGCCACGGCACTGGCTACCCATTTTAGCACTCAATCTGCCCCTGATATTAAATGGGCAAAACGGACCCCAGGCCCCTGTTCGAGACCTGGTAAATATGGCATTTAAAATGTTTCCGCCCGGGACGAAGTGGCCGAATCCCGCCATCAGGCTCGAATGCAACAGAAGGTGTCACTCCAAACCCAAGCCCTAGCGGCTGCCCTGAGGCCAGCTGGTTCCAGAGGATGGAACCTGGGGAAACCTCCACAGTGCAGCACTCCTCCTGGAGCCTGTTTCAAATGTGGCAAAGAAGGCCACTGGTCCCGTCAGTGCCCCTGCCCCTGGCCGCTCACCAAGCCTTGCCCTGCTTGCAAGCAACCGGGCCACTGGGAAAGCAACTGCCCTCTGGCCACCCCTCCCTCCACGACTCTCCATGGGGGGCAGGCAAGCCAGGCGATGGCTTCGCTCGAACTCCTGGGGCTGGCCGACGACTGACGATGCCCAGCCTCGAGGAGACCCCATCACCCTTGCCGAGCCCAGGGTAATTCTGCAGGTGGCAGGTAAGTCTATCTCCTTTCTGGTGGACACGGGGCTACCTACTCTGTTCTGCCTACTTCTTCCGGGCCTCTCCTCCCTTCCCAGGTCTCCATCATGGGTATCGATGGGACGCCCTCTCTCCCTTTTCCTGCTCTTTAGAGGGCCATCCCCTCCTTCTTGGTCATACCCTCCTGTCCTGTCCCCCTCCTCAGCAGGGACATCCTCCACCGCCTGGTAGCCTCGCTTCAGCTCTCCCCCAAAGCTTCCTCTTCTCACTTCCTCCTCCCCCTCATTCAGTCTACAACTGGACCAGATACATCCCAAACCCCTTATCCTCCGCTGCCCCCAGACAAAGCAGACCCAAAGGTCTGGGGCACCTCCAAACCTATCATTGCTACCCACCACCAGTCCGTCCGCATCCGGCTAAAAGACCCTACCTAATTTCCCTCTCGTCCTCAATTTCCCATTTCTGAGGCCCACCGCAGGGGACTTAAACCTATTATTTCCCGGCTCCTTGGCCAAGGCCTCCTTATCCCCACTGACTCCCCCTGCAACACCCCCATCCTGCCAGTCCACAAGTCCTCAGGGAACTACCGCCTCGTTCAAGACCTCCGCCTCATTAATGAGGTTGTGGTCCCCCTTCATCCAGTAGTCCTTAACCCCTATACTCTTCTTTTCCATATACCCCCGTCCACTACTCATTTCACTGTTCTGGATCTTAAGGACGCTTTCTTCACAGTCCCTCTGCACCCAGATTCATACTTCCTCTTTGCCTTCACCTGGGAGGACCCAGACACCCATGCAGCTCAGCAGCTGACATGGACAGTTCTTCCCCAGGGCTTTCGGGATAGCCCACATTTGTTTGGGAAGGCCCTGGCCGGAGATCTCACCTCCTGCCCCCTGAGTCCAAGCACTCTACTTCAATATGTGGATGACCTCATTCTATGCAGCCCTTCTCTGAATGCATCCCCAACCACACTGCCTCTCTCCTTAATTATCTGGGTTCACATAGCTATCGAGTCTCTCCAGCCAAGGCCCAACTGTCCTCTGCTTCTGTCACATATCTAGGCATCTGTCTCCCCACAACATCTAAAAGCCTTACCTCTGATCGCACTCAGGTCAGCTGAGAGCTTCAACCGCCAGAAACGGCAGATCAGATTCTTTCTTTTCTGGGTCTGGTTGGGTTCTTCCACCACTGGGTTCCCAACTTTGCCCTCCTCACCTGACCACTCTACCTGGCAACCAAGGATGCACCCTCAGGACCACTCACTTCCCCCTCAATGTTCGCTGAGCTTTCACAGCTCTCAGGGATGCCTTGGTCTCGTCCCCTCCTCTTTTGCTACCTAACCCCGATTGTCCTTTTCATCTGTTCATGGACAAATGCCATGGCACCTGGGCCAACCCGTGGGCCCTTCACATTGGCCACTGGCCTACCTCTCCCGACAGCTGGACCCCACAGTCCGGGGATGGCAGCCCTGTCTCCGGGCTTTGGCGGCTGCAGCCGAGCTTACCAGAGAAGCTTTAAAACTCACCCTGGCTCTGCCTATCTCAGTATTTTACTCCCACAGGTTGATGGACCTTTTGGGACACAAATGTCTCTCCCTCTCAGGTCCCTCCAGGCTCCAGGAATTCCATCTCCTGTTCATCGAAGATCCTACCATCTCCCTATATCCTTCCCCTCCCTTTAACCTGGCTTCCCTCTTGCCAGCTGCTGCCCACCTATCCCACCCTTCACACTCCTGCCCTCAGGCCATTGAGGCCCTGAGCTCCCCCTGACCAGGGGCTCTTTGACCACCTCCTGGAATACCCTGACCTCACTCTTTTTGTGGACAGCAGTTCCCTGCTCGGCCCTGGGCCATAGCAGGGCGGCCTGCACAGTGGTTAGCACCTCTTCCACACATGAGGCCAACCCCCCTGCCTGAGGGTACCACCTCTCAAAAAGCCACCCTTATCTCTACACTCCTTGAAGCGCTCCAGCTACCCTCCAAAATGGCAATTATCCATTGCAGGGGGCACCAATCCTCTGGGAACCCAGTGTCACAAGGCAACTCATGGGCCTATTCCATGGCCCGCTCCCTCACCTTGGGTCCTTTCCTTGCCCCGGTACTTTTCCTGACCACCCCTACTCAGCCTGCCTACTCCCCCGAAAAAAACAGCCACCTTGTTACGGCAGAATAGCCATGTGGCGGATAAGTGTTGGATCTTCATAGGTACTAAAATTGCTCTTCCCCAGGCACAGGCTGCAACCCTCCTGTCTGATGTCCACAACTCCCTATACATTGTTCCGAAGGCAATGTTTTGCCTTCTGGACCCACTCTTTCACTTCCCAGGACTAAGGGGTGCTAATCCAAAAGGCCCATACAGCCTGCCCCACCTACTCAGCCAGGACCCCTACTCATCAGATGCACAGACATCAGCCTGGCGAGGACTGGCAAATTGACTTCACCCACATGCCAAGTCAGACATTTTCAATACTGGTTCACTATGGTTGATACCTTTTCAGGTTGGATCGAGGCCTTTCCTACCACTAAGGAAACTGCAGATATGGTGACAACCATCCTCCTATAACAAGTCATTCCATGATCTGGTCTCCCTGCCTTCATCCAGTCGGACAACAGCCCGGCCTTCACTGCTCAGGTTGTACAACAGGTCTCGGAAGGCCTCCGAATCACCTGGAAACTGCACATCCCCTACCACTCCCAATCTTCTGTTAAGGTGGAGCGAGCTAAGGGGATCCTGAAAGATCATTTGACTAAGCTCACTCTAGAGCTCCGGACCTCTTGGCCCAATCTCCTTCCCTTGTCCCTGACCAGGATTCGGGCGGCTCCCTGGGCCCCCACTGGCCTCAGCCCTTTTGAACTGCTTTATGGTCGGCCCTTCCTCATTAACCACGACCTCCCAGTTCAGCCCCCCATTTTGGCTTCCTACCTCCCTTACCTGTCCTTGCTCCGTCACCTCCTCAGGGAACATGCTGACCACCACCTGCCAGTGGTCAGTGGCCCCAACTCCTCCTCTCTTCCCCTGCAACCTGGGGACAGTGTTTTTTTTTCTCAAGGAACTCCAACACTACTCTCTGAAACCTCGGTGGACAGGACCGCACACTGTTGTCCTCACCACCCCCACTGCTGCCAAATTCTTGGGCCACTCTTCCTGCTATCACGCCTGGAATTGGCTCCTGACCAAGGAAATGGGTCATCCCACCCCTTAAACCAGCCAGGTTGAAACTCTCCTGCCAGGGTCCAGCCACCTCACTAGTCCCTGAACCAACAGACCTGTCCCCCCAGAAGGTCTGATGCCTGCTACCACTATCTGCCCACCCTGGTTTTTGGCAGCCATTGAGATTGTCTCTCTCATCCTGTCCTCCCTCCTTGCCATTGCAGCTCCAACCCACTGGACCCCCTATGAACTCGGTTCAATCATCTGTCTATTTCTAATCTGTGTTCTCTAATTGGGGACTGTGACATGTCGTCATCCCTCAACATGGTTTGTTTCTCCTTCTAGCTAATCTGTCCCTTGGCTCTCCACAAGATCGTCAATCCCTCAATCTCTTCCATTGGCACTTCTATGTTCAGCAAACTTGGAGGGCTGGTGGAGCCACTCATACCCAACTTCTGCCCAACACAGCCTACTGCCCCCTCAGGGCTGTCAATCCCTGCTTTCTATTCACTTATGAGGCTTTGAATCTGTATCCAGACCTGTCGGTTTGCCTGCCCTCTGCTTCTCTTATGACCAATCCCAGGAATCATGCCATACCTGCCAGGCAGGCTCCATCAAAACTAAAACTCACCCTAAACCAGCAGCTCCCCTCTGAATCAGGGGATGACACAGGTAAAGTAGACCCCTTTTCCTGGCTCACCTTCATCTGTCAAGATACCCAATTTCTAAATCTGCCTGGGGCAGGTAACCTTTCTGACTGTTTCTTTGCACTTCCTTTGGCCAACCCCCTCTGGTGGCCGTCCCTCTCCTCTCCATCAAACCTTCAACACCTCTGGGCCCTTGGCCCCTCACCCCCATTAAGGGAATCCCCTTATTTCAGGACTGACTCGCAGAAATCTCTCTCTGCTATGTCAGCTCCTCTTCCCCATCGCTCTTCTGCAATCGGACCATCACTGTCTAACCAATTATCAGCACTGGGAGGAGTCTTCTTCTGATGTAATCAGACCCTCCTTAAAAGCATCAATGCCCCCTCCAACTTCCCTTGCATCCCTGTAACCCTGGTTCCTCAACTTTCTCTTACAGTCAGGGAGAATTTTTCCTGCTCACAACTCCACCCTCAACCCAATGGAGGAAGGTCATCTGCTTCCCTATGGTTGTGGGCATTTCTCTGGCTTCCTCCCTTGTCACTACAGGCAAGGCAGAGGAGCCCTGGGACACATCCACAGCTGCGTGCAGGAAGTCTGAATCGCTATCAACCAAATGCTTCTCCATCCATATGCCCGGCTTCCAACTAAACCCCCGGCCGCCAACGCCCCCTTCATCGCTCCAGTCCAGCAGGAAGTAGCTTGAGACAGAACGACACCCCTTTTATACCAAAAAGGTCAAAATGTAAGGTTGGTGGGCCTCGGGACCTGAGGCAAATAGGATGTGGCAAAGGGGACTTTCCAAGCGGCTGTAACCTGCCTGGGAACTTTTGAAGGTGGGACTTCCATTGGCCACCTGATCTGCCTCTCCCGGACCCCAGAACCCTATAAAAGTTGCTCCCTCCTTTCCCGGGGTGCGACTTCTTGGCTCCCATCTTTTCCGGGGACTGTAGAATCTCGTCCAGGAGCCCCCCTCCCCAATAAAGGCTCACATTTGATTATCCACTCAATCTCTTGTGTTGATTTCTTAAATTAATTTCTTATACCTTGTACTTTATAACTCACTTTATATACGGGTTAATGTCAATGTTGCCCAAGCTGAATCCTCATTAACTGACAAGGTCATTAACCTTGCTGGGAATAGTGGCTGCTAATACTCAAGGCTGTCCCCTCCTCTGGAACTGATGGCAGTTCCCTGACCTGAGAAGTCCCATCTTTCTCTTCCTCCCAACTCTCTGAGTAAGTGTGATCCCCAGGGATTCTTCTGTTTGCTTCTACCCTTCTTGCTTTAACTTTACTTTTCATCCACCATTTTTCTAAATTACCCAGTGGTCGTTAAAAGGACAGTTACTCTAGCTATGTAGTAAAAATTACATGAGAATGTTACCAGGTTCAGGTTCTGCTTTTAGCCTCCAAAAATCAAGAGACAAGGTTGGTGGAAAGAGAAGTAGGTTTATTCAAAATATTGGCCTTCTGAGATGATGGTGGACTCCTGTACAAAGGCCATCTAGCTATCTTTCTCATGGCTAAAAGGTTTTATAGATTAGCAAGAAAAAGGCTGAGTAAAGGAAAGGGGAGTTGGTAAAAAGAGAAGATAGTACTAGTTGCTTTCAGGGATAAGGGTGGGTCTTACACAGGTGTTGCCTTGCAAGGAATTAAGACAGTCATTGAAATTGAGTTCAGGAGGGAACAAAGAAAAGAAAAAGTGTTAAAAAGATTTAAGTGAGATTACACTGTGGAATCATACTAAATTTAGGGTGTTAAATCCTGAAAATAGAGAATCCAGTGTCACCCTTACAGGAAGTTGTTTCCTGTACAGGTGCTCAGACCCCCAGTGCTCCTGAATCAGCACCTTCCCTGCTGGTTCTTGTGTAGCCAGCCTTACTCCAGTCTGGGCACATTCACCTGGCATCCAATCTCCTGGGAATTGAAATGCTCACTTCTGCCACTCCCTGCGGGGGACCTAGATAGAGGTATTTAATCTCCTCAGGCTTCCATTTTCTCTTGCATAAAATGAATGCAACTCACCTAATAATGTGGTTGTTAGGGTTAAAATGAGCCACCATGGAAGCATGATATCTAGATAGAAAGTTTATTAGATAGGGAGCTTTGTCCACTTATGAGAGAGACCAGACTGCTCTGGTTTACATATAATAAAATTAGTTTATTTCAACCCAAGACATAGAAGGTAATTAATCAGGGCTGGAAAGGCAGATAGATCTGTAATGTCATCAGTGACCTGGGCTCATCAACTCTCCAATGTGACATTCTCAGGGTTACCTCATAATCCAAAATGGCTTCTGGAGCTCCAGCAATCATATCCATGTTACCAACAGAAATAAGGAGAATAAAAACGAACAAACAAACAAATGCATGCCTCCTCCTCATTAAGGGAACTTCCAGAGTCCCCACAGCTGTTTGCCAGTTACATTGCACAGGGAAGATCTACTTTATACAGACACAGCGAGCTGTCAGGAGGCTGAGAAACATCTTTTACTTGAGGAAGCCACCTTCTGGAGTAAAACAAGTGTTCTATTACTAAGAAAAAAAATCACTATGTGGGGTAACCAGTGTTCACTGCAAAAAAGATTTGAAGTCAGCCTTCTTATATTCAAATTCCAGTTCCACCAGTCTCTAGCTTTGGGCAAGTTATTCATCCTTTCTTTGCCTAAGTTTTCTTGTCTGTGAAGTGATAAAAATAATATTACATATGCTGTCTATTATGTAATACAGATGGCTATTATAATAACATATACTTTCATGTAAAGCATAGCATTTGGTATATAGTAAGTACTCATTAAGTATAAGTATTTATTATTTCCCATTTCCTACTCCATTCTGTGTCATACTCTTTGCTAGTATGTGAGAATTCAAAGAAGAAACTGAGACTAGCCCAAGACTATTTATCCTCCATTTGATTCTATTGCCTTGATCCTGTCCAATGGACCTGGCATTCCTGCATTGGTGTCACTCCAGTAGTTTGTGCCACAGAGATAGGACATGACTCCAGAGTGCACTGCTCTTTCTTGAGTGGTTTGAAGGAGCTCAGCTGTTCTGGCTGATGACCACCTAAGTCACTAACTGTGTGCTAAGTAAGCATGGGAGCATCAGAGGGACCAGGAGTGGGAGGAGTAAGTGTGAATACATGCGGTGTGGAGTACATGGAGCCACATGGGTGCCAAGCTTGTTTTGCCTGTTTGCTCTCTTGCTTGCCACAGACCCTAGAGGACACAATTAGGATCGGGAGGATGTGTTGTTGGTTGGTTCATTGTGCTTCTTTCCAGTTGTGTGTGTACCAAGTATGCAGGGGTAATATTCCAGCCAGGGGCCTGCCAAGCTCTGTACTTCCAGCCACAGCAACTTACTGTCCTGACCGCAGTGCCTGGTCAATGGGGAGGAGGAGCTTTCACATCAGCAGGCTTGCAGGTGGTGGCTCCTGCACACAAGTGGGATGGAGAGCTTGTCAGCCTCACTCCAGCTGGGTCCTGCCTGGGAAAATACGCTCATTGTCTTTCTCTTCCTAAACTTCTGAGCTAAGCAGAAGTTTTTTATGAGAAAGTCTCTTACAATTTTCTTTCAAGGAAATGTAGAAGAGAAACCTTGAGAGAAAGGATTATTTCTGGAAGATATTACTGTGGGTTTTCTTGGTTTAGCTATTTATAACAACAGGTGATTAATGACCCCTGTATATTATTAATTTCTGTTTTTATGACAACAACCTTTAGTTCAGGAGAACTAACACAGGAAACCTTTTCTTGTTTCTTCCAGTCTTTCAGTCCTGCCATCAATGCTCAGAAGAGGTACATTGTTCACCAGAATGGTGTTAGAAATGGGAATAACTAAAGATTTAGCAATATATATTTTATTTTGAGTGTGAAATATGTAGCAAACTGTGTTTTTTTCTGTATGTTTCTGGATGAGGATGTTGTAGCATGGGGAAGATATCGAATGATGTAATCTTTATCCAAGAAATATTTAGAATGTCGTTGGAGAGATAAGACAAACATTCTTAGGGAGCACTAAAGAAAGCAGGAATCCACTGGAGGGCATTTGGATAACATGAAAGAGTTTTTTTTTTCCATTTGTCCACTTATCTGATGTTAATCTTAAAGGCCCAAGTGAGAGGCAACAAACATTTAATTTGAGATCCAAAAGAACACTGATTCAAATAGGAACCAAAATCAGAAACCCAAATAGTGTTCTGATTAGGAAACAAAGACAAGGGTATTTATGAGAAAGGAAAGGGAAACTATTACATAAATAGAAGAAAGGCATTTATATAGGTGCAGATAAGCTAACATACTGATGCTAATTCTAAAGATTGAATCTTCAGTCATAATATCTGCTTTCTTATTATCTTTGCAAACAGTTGTTTGGGATACAATTCTGTTTTAGGCTCAGTCCAAAGGTTATTTTGCCCAGATTTAATACTCCATACATTTGAAGGATAAGTTGTGTAAAGCAATTTCTCTGTGATGGCTCTCCAGGTGTTGCTGGGACGCAGGAGTGAACAAGTTCAAGAGAGACAGGTGGGCTGTCCTCACCTGAGAGGCTCTTTTTTATATCTCCATTTCACAGGTGAGAATATTAGGAACACAAAAGTGAACAGCTTGTCAAAAGATATGGTTAGTGACAGACAGGGTGCACAAATCTTTCTACTTAGCCTATGAGAACCTAATCTGAGGTTTCAAGCTATAAGTGTAGCCCAAAGTCAACCAACTCCAGGTCTAAAATTTGTCTTCTGAAACTCCATCTGCTACCTGCAGCTTGACATCAGCAGAGTGGGATGTGGAGAAATGTGGTTGGTGGAGACAGATCTTACAGAGCCCTACAGAAGGCTTTGGGAATGGTGGGAGCATGAGGGTCAGCCAATCAGATGATGATTAATGGTCTAGAGGGCTGATTTCTCACCTTGCTGCTAAAAAGAATTTAGAGAAGCAAAAGGAATGCAAAGCAGCAAGATCAGAGTAAGGCAAAGGGAAGATAAGGAAAGAATAATGAATCTGGAAGTGAGGTGGTTGCACAAAATACAAACTGTGATTTCCTGTGCATTTGGGAAATGGACCTGTATTTGGTTCTACACCATGTGAACAGGGATAGAAAACTGGTTATCTGATCTGTGGCACCCATGGAGGAAAAAGTATCATGGAGAAGTCTTGTTATGGAAGAGTTAAATTGACGGGGTTTCTGTTCCTTGAAACAAAAGAATCCCCCTCCCACCCCCAAAGTCCTTGCTTTCTCACCTCTCCAACTTTTCACTCTGTCACACTTGGTCCTGACCCAAGTGAGGCAGAAAAAGTCCTTGAGCCCAGTCTCAGCCCTAGAGGTGTTTTGCTAGCTGCCTCCTGAGAGGGGTGAGGCAGGAGCTGGGCAGGGCCTCTGAAGCTGCTGCTGCAGCAATGCTGGCTGGCAGCATTGGGGAACAGAAGCAGACCAGACATCAGATCTGGAACAGCCCTCTGGTTCTCCTGAGCCCAGACCGCTGTTAGGCTGCAGGGGATCTCAGCACCTTGGGGCAGTGGGTCCCAGGAGATCTGGATTTGCTGGCCGCATGCGGCCTTGTGTGTAAGCTTTCAGGCTTTTCTCCGGAATCACCCCATCAGGAAAAGCAGAGAGCTAGAGCCACCAGTTCTGCAACACCCATTCCTGAGTGGTTAGCTGTTCTCACAGCATCAGTGCAGAAAGGGTGGCTATGTCAAAACCAAGGAGAGGGAGTCGGGGAGAGTCCAAAGTTAAGACAAAAAAAATCACAAGTTATTCAGTCTCTGCACCTGCAAAATGGGTGAACAGCTGTTTCAAGTATTTTGTGATTAGAAAACAATGACTTTGCTCCCTGACTTTAATTTCATCTTAAAGTTTTCGGAAGCAACACTGAGATTTAAGGTAGAGGGGAAAGAGGAGTTGGTTCCCCTCCTTGCTCTATTCATTTCTTTTTATTCACCACCCTCAAGCAGCGTGGGCCATGATAGTGCATAGAGAGCTCCCCAAAACATTCAAATGCTGTTTGCAGTGTCCCCAGGAAGTGGATCACTCATTTTCTAAGGAGCTGTGTAGCCCCTCACTCCTGCTAAGAGCCATTGCCAAAAACACTTAAATCAGCTTCAGATACCTCCCAGCCTGGGGCTTTCACAATGAGCCAAGTCATCTTTCATGGAAGTCACATTCACTCAGTGGTTAGTACCCAAACTCTGTCATAAAGTCAGGATGGATCCTGTGGATTCTGGGGTCATAAAGCAGATTTCAGGGGATGAAGACTCCTGCTTTGTGGTTGGACCAGCTGGCAGGAAGGTGGAGAGCCAGAAGTGGGTGGGTCAGTAATATACATCTACCTTTGAAGCTCAGAGATCATAGAGCCAGGCTGGGACCATTCTATCTGTGCTGCAAGTGGTGAGTTCCTCAGTCTAGGCTTTCAGCCAGCGATGGAAGGACATGGATGTACTTAGAGGCAGTTTAAGACTACTCTTGGTAAAAACAAATTCAGGTAGGAAGATCCTGTTATGTATTTCTATGCAATATATATGTCTCCAGATTAATAAATTTTTAACAAAAGCAAACACTGAATATTTGGGAGAAGTGTTCATTTCCATGTAACAGGAGGATACTTACAACTTGACATGCAGTCATAACCACACTTAATTTCTGTTGAAAGGACATTGGGTCCTTCAGCCATCTCCTGTGTGTGTGTGTAAATGCACTCGCTAGCTGTCAGCAATGTGGGTGGTTCTTGGAGCAGGAGATAGGAGAAAGGAGATGTCCATGAAATAGAAGGAGAGATGACAGGATATCTGGGGATCTGTTTTCTGGTATCACACAGAAAACTTTAACTCAACAAACCCAGATTTCATTTGTTGTCTTTATTTCCCAGAGTGCTCCTCCTTGCCCATGACCCCTCTTCCCTGTCCCCAAACCTGTAATGGAAATCCAATTACCAAGTCTGGCTGAATTGATGTCAAAAGAACATCTAACCTGAGAGAAACCTTATAAGAGTTTATTTGCCCCAAACTGATGACAATTACTAGAATGCAAAATCTCGGTGGATTGAGAAAATGGTTCAGAGAATGGTAGTTTTACAGCTTATTTTACATATTACAATCAAAAGAGGAGATCTAAGGTTGGTTACATAAAATCCACTGGTAGTAGATTAAGGGAGTGAGATAAAGCAAAGAAAGGATACCTTTGGGATTGAATAAAAAGAAAAAAATGGAAAGACACATACTTTTTTTTTTTTAATTAGTGGGTACAGGATAGTTAATAATTAACATTTTACAGAATATAGAGATGGTATTTGGGAACAAGATAATAGGAGGGGTTCTATAGTCTCACTCTCTGGTGAGGTGGGTGTGCCCTGAGGGGTCCAGAAAAAAAGGGATTACTCTGACATTCCAAGACAAGCTCCCCTTTGATAAAGATTGACCTTATTAAGGAAGCTTCAGGTTAAAGATGTGACTTAATGCTATGGCCCACCTTGTAGAAATTTTTATGTTCAGACCATCCTATATGGTTATTTTCAGTCTCTGAGTTTGTAAGAACCACCATATAGGCTTACCCTGAGCTTGTCAGGTTTAATGTGTGGCCTCTTCCCCATCCATAGGATCTACTATTCTCAGTCTCACCTTATTCCACCCATCTTCACCTCCAATTCCTGCCTCCTAGTTGATGTCCACTCCCTCAATCCTACTCACCCTCAGCCACTTTTATTTTTTTTTACTGTGACTCTAGAGAAAGTGCATTTATGTTTCCTCAGGTCTCTAGTGTGAAACCAACCTGTGGTACTCATGTCACCAGCTTACTGGGCTGCCTTCAGTTTCCGTCCTCTCTCACCTCTGAAGCTTTGCACATGAGGTTCCTTCTGCTGGAACAATCTCCCTCTTTCTTATTTGGCTAATTCAAATT
>PVKE010031046.1:0-19255 GCA_004027555.1 Craseonycteris thonglongyai
TGTGGTACATTTACACAATGGAATACTACTCAGCGATAAGAAATGATGAAATACAGTCATTTCTGGCAACATGGATGGACCTAGAGACCATCTTATTAAGTGAAATAAGTCAGAATGAAAGAATTCGGAAAAATATGACCTCACTTATAGGTGGAATATAAAACTGAAAGTTACAAAGACACAGAGACCTATGGACACACTCAATAACTTGGTGATTGCCTGAGGGAAGGGGAGATGGGGGGAGGGAGAGAGGGAGGGGTGGTGGGAGAGGGCACCAGCATTATGGACACACTCAATGGTTTGGTGTTTACCTGGAGAGGAGGGAGGAGGGGGGAGGGCGGAGTGGGCACCGGATATATCGGGTTGGAGGGGGACCTGATTCTGGGAGCTGGGCACATAATGCGATGCATGGGTGATGTGATGTGGAGTTGTCCATTGGGAAACTGTCTAATTGTTACCAACCAATGTCATCCCATTAAATTTTACAATAAAATATAATAATATTAAAAAGAAAAAAATGTCCTTGTCATTGTAATATGAATGAAGCCACATTATAGAAAATTTAGGAAATAAGGAAAATAGATATTATCCCATGTCTTTTTGCAGTCTTTGTTAATTTACTGGGCATTTTCCTCTAGCTTTTGTTTTTTTTTCTCCTATGTGTAAGGTTTATTTTTATCATTAGTAATGAATGCACAATTATGTATCCTTCTTTGTTACCTGACACTTTATCATCAATGTTTTGCCTTTCAGCATATGCTCCGTGGGCAGAGAAAGGTGGCTGAGTTATATAGTTATGGGGAAGAGCATTCTAGTTTGAGAACGTAGAAATGGAACTGCTAGTCTGGGAGAACTGGTTAATACAAATCAGCTTCTCATTTTTAAGATAGCACTAACTGAGAGGCAGTGTGGCTCTGGAGTTAGCTTCTTGTGTTTGAAAACTTGGTTCTGCTACTTGCAACTTGTGTGAACTCAGGATATTTAGTAACTTCTTGGTGCCTCAGTTTTCTCACCCCTAAAGTGGGGATGGTAGTGCCAACATGAGGATTAAATGTGTATCACTTAGAATAGTGCCTGGCACATGGCACCCAGTAAATATTAACAATCAGCAGTCATAGAGCACCTTTGGGTCTGAGTGTCTTTATCTGCAAAATGTTTATATAATAATTACAGCTACAATTTACTGAATGCTTATTGCATGTGACAGGGTCTGAAGGTTCTTATTTGCCCCACAACACTAATAAGGGAACTGAGGTTCAGAAACCAAATAACTTGCTCAGAAGTTACAGAGCATCTCAGGAATGGACCCAGCATTAGAGTGTAGGTTTGTCTGGTTCCAAGTACCTTGCTTTTCCCTGAAAATGATCTCTCAGGCTCCTTCCAGTCTCAACTTCAGCTCTATGGAGCTTCAGAGAACAGTGCTTTTCAGTTGGTTTTGGCTGCCAGTAGGCGGCTCCAAAAACAACCTTAAAAAAAAACACACCAAAACACAACTTTGATGATCTAACTTGTATGAGTACAGTTGTGGCTTCCTGACAGTTTTGAAATGAGGTAGCTAAACTAACACATCTTCATTGAAATTCGGCCTCAAAATTATCTTTCTCTTTATATTCCAACCTCTCTCACTAGTTTTGAAAAGCAAATATGACTATTTGAGTAATTTAAAATCAATTTTAAACTGCAGAGAAACTAAGCAAGAAAGCTGTCTGCTTGTTCCACTGGGACCCTTATTCAACTCTCTACAAGAGGGTTATTCTCCTAGGGACCCACCAGTGAATGACAGTGGACAAAGACTGCAATAAGTGGTAATTCACAGCCCATTAACCTTGAAAATTGAAAGTAGGGCCATTCCCAAGAGAAATATGAGGGGCCAGTCACAGAAAACAACAAAAGATTGAATGTAAAACAAAAGAGGCCTTGGTTAATAGAAATTAGTAAGGTCCTAGCACCGGGCAGGAGCCTCTGAAAACTATGCTGCCAGTTCAGCTGTGACTTAAAATCAAAAGCTTCCCACGTGTTTTTCACATCTCCAATGAAAAATGTATTTCAATTACCAATCAAGTGATTTCAGGATCTCAGGGCACCTCATTATTCAGTTCAATGGCCCCATGGGTCACTCCCTTCCTCTTTTCCCAAAACCACTTTGTGTTCAGAAAAGGTTTTTGGCAATGGATGCCTAAATCCTTGGAAGAAGATACAGATGGAAAGGATTCTTAATCTATTCTAAATTGGAATTAACATATAAGATAATAAGCAGATATGACTGGGAAATACAATAAAAACGTGGAACCATCACGTAATATCCATCTGCTTCTTTGAAAGAAAACACCATTTCCTTTTAATTGGCTGTTGTGGCCTTGAGTAAATTACTTAATCTCTCTGGGCCTTGGCTTTCCTATCCATAAGGCAATACAGTAAAGCCCACAGCACAGTGTATAGGTACATGTAAGTGTTCAATCTCCGTGATAAAAAAAGAAACCCAAAACGATTCGGATTTTAATTATGATGGGCAAGTGCTCGATTTCCAGAGGTGCAACCTCAACCAGTGATGTGCAAGAGCCAGCAGGGGCAAGAACCATGCCACCGACAGGTAGAACCTCAGGACCCGCAGGCGCCGGTCGCTGGGTTCCCGGGAGCCGCAGGGCCCGCGGTACTACCGAGCGCGACCCCGGGCCCAGAGGGCCGGCAGAGGCTGCGGGCTGGGACGGCATCGTCCCGGGGCGGTGGCCAAGAGCCCGCGTCCATCGACCGTGGGCAGGAGGAGGGGTAAAGGAGCGGAGTGAGGAGGAGGAGGAGGTCCCGCCGGGGCCAAGAAAACAGGCCACGCTCGGGGGAGGAGGCAGAAACCAAACACCCAACCGCCGCCCCGCGCCGGGGCTCGGCCCGGTCCGCACGCGGGGCCGCAGGGCGGGAGCGGGAGGCCACGGAGCGCCAGGACGGTGGCCCGAGGGCAGGGCGCGCGGGTCGGGTCGGGACGAGCGGACGCGGCCCCGGCCCCACCCGCACTTACGTGGGCCGGACGTGTAGCGCGGACCGCGGCGTAGCAGCCGGCCACTGGCTCGGCGGGGACCGGAGGGCGCGGGCCTGCTGAGTGGGCTGCGGACCCCCGGACGGCGGGCGCGGGCCGGGCCGGCCCTCCTGTCTCTGCGCCGCTAGCCGCTGCCGCCGCCGGCCCGTCTCGCTGCTTTTGTTGTTGTGCTGCGCTCGGAGCAGCTGACCGGGCGCCCCGCCCGGGGGCCGCGCCAGGCCGGCTCGCACCAATCCGCGGCGCGGGGGCCCCGGGCTCGCACCAATCCGCGGCGCGGGGGCCCCGGGCTCGCACCAATCCGCGGCGCGGGGGCCCCGGGCTCGCACCAATCCGCGGCGCGGGGGCCCCGGGCTCGCACCAATCCGCGGCGCGGGGGCCCGGGGCCGCCCTGCGAGAGGTTGTCACTAACGCACGTGACCTGGCGCCCAGCCGGGAGACGCTCTCAAGTTAGAGACAAGCCCGGGCAACAAAAAAGTCGGGTGCGGAGGGGAGACGGGATGGGCAAGCTGAAGAGAGGAAGAGCAGGGGTGTGGGTGGGGGGTGGAAAACGGGGGTAGGGGTGCGAGAGGATGACACTGGGGCGACGGGGAGCCAGGAAGGGAGCGGCTGGGGGAATAGCAATAGGAAGAGTGGGGGAAGCCGGGATGGCTCAGTGGGTTAGGCGCTCACTTTGCAGCGCCGGGGACCAGGGATCAAATCCCGGCCCGGCCCGTGCGGAACCATATGCTGAACTGGGAGCTCCCCCAGTTCAGTTCTCTCTCTGTCTCTGTATCTCTCTCTCTCTCTCTGTCAAAAATAAATAAAATAAATAAAATGTATTAAAAAAAAAAAAAAGAAATAGGAAGAGTGTGGAGGAACATTAAGGGCTAGAGGAAGACCCCCGACCCCAGCGGCCCCCTTGGCCAAGGGTTTGGGGCACAAGGGGACTCAACACATTTCTTGTGAGAGGAAAATTAAGAGCATTGGGAGGGATGGAGACTAAAGACCGCAAGAGGCCCATTCAGGCCTGTGTAGGGGTCAGATCCTAGCCATGGTGCTGTCAGGCTGGCCGACTTACTGGACTTGTTATAATTAGAAGGGAAGTTTGGGCTCCTGATATTGGCGATGCCAGCCCACCGGAGCCAGGCCCCACCTTGCGGTGGTAACTGACATTGGGAAGCTGATTGAACTTGCCCAGGGCTCAGGATTCATCCTACCCGAGGGCAAGGCACAAGAGGCCACCAGACCAGACCTGAAGACAGAGAGGCCAGGAGGCTCAAGGGCCCTCTGCTCCAACAGAAAACCCTGGAGGGAGAAGCTTCCTCCCTAGGCTCTGCATCTAAGCTCTCATGTGACCCAGGGAGGACCTCCCTATGACCTCTGTTCTACTGGCTATGCAAATGCAGTCCGTGGGCATTCACACAGAGATTACCTGCTCTCCCACTTACTTACAGTGAGAAGAAAATGAGACTGGGCTTGAAATTGCTTTCCAAATCAAAACTCTGTGTGTACAGATGGATTAGCTGTGTCTGGCAAAGGCAAGGGAGTCATGTTGATGCATATCTACTCTCATGTGGATCCTGTTTGGACTGAGATGCAATTCTCTGACCTTGGGTGGAATATATCAACCCTCAATAGGTGTAGCATACATTACAATGTTGGAAAGGCTTGTATTCCTACCAAGTATCTTGTGGTCAGTCTATGTCCAACAACACTGGTTTTAAAGGGCATAAATTGAAACACAGGGCATTGTCTGACACCCAGCAATAATAACCAAAAATATGGTGGCCATTTAACTTTTTCTCAGGAGGTAGAGCAAGACTGTAACTTGTGGACTGGACAATCTCACTGAATGTGGCAGAAATAATGTTTCAGGACTTCCAAGAGAAGGCATTTAAGCAAGCCTGACAACTGTTTTGCATTCTGGGAAAAGCCAGCTGCCACATACCATGCTGTGAGGAAGCCCAAGCTAACTATGTGGAAAGGCCACACGAAAAGAACAAGAAGCTTGGCAAGTCCCCAGATATTTAGCCCATTCTAGCTCAGGTCTCAGACATATGAATGAAACAGTCCAGTAGGAAGTGCTAACCCTAGCATGAAACAGTGATGAGACATCTTCACCGAGCCCTGCCAAAATTTCAGAATCTTGAGCAAATAAATGACTGTTGCTTTTAGGCACTAAATATTGAGGTGGTTTTAAAAACAGCAATAGGTAATTGAAATGCAAAGCTAAACAACAGAAAGGCTTATAGCACAAAGTGGAGTTTTGGGGGATAAAAACCTCTTTTATCTTATCTCAGAAGTCATTTGCTTTCTGTTTACTCTCTTGCTAAATTATAATCTTCCCACCTGCTACTTATTTATCCCACACACACACACACAAATTCACTGCTTATTGCCTGTGCCCAGGGCGGGTCATCCCACTGCGACTGGCTTACAAACACACACAGTGAGACTCAGGAGTGATGTCATCTCCACAGCGGAGAGCTGTCTCAACACACCAAGCTGTTAAATCACACAACTACAAAACAGCCTCTCATCTGTGACTGACAAAGACCCAGCCAGGTTCCCTGCCTGTGAAAACCCAGTGAATCCAACCATTCTTTAATTCGCAGGGTGATTCTCAGTGTGTTGCTATAGTACCCACTTCCAAGCTGACCCCCTGCTGTGTGGGTGACCCTTTACCCATCTGTCAGACTCCTTCTGTCTCTTTTCCATGGGGCTCAATACATTCCCTTACCTACCCAAGTAAAATGGATTCCACCTCAAGTTTTGTTCTTAAGGACCACAGGGCAGGACCACGTTTTTGCCAACATCCAGAAACAAGACGGCTAATGCCCCTGTCTCCTGCTCACAAAGGCAGGCTGTGGCTACTGCCCTGCCAGTTGTGTCAAGGCTGCTAAAAAATGTTGTTTCCTATCAAGCTTGCAGGTGGGCAACCTCATAGGCTGGCTACTGAGGGCAACCCCGGACCAACAAAGCAACAAGTCTTCCAGTCTGAACTGAGGAGAACCTGAAAATGAAGCCCCGCCAGGCAATCGAATCTCTCCGTCCATAAAGATTGTCTTCTGAGCTTCCACTATCCAGCCAGCGTGTTGTCAAATGTCTGGGAGACAGAAACTTTTTTTTAAATTGTATCTTAGAAGAACAATCACTTGGAATTCCAGTGAAATGTATTATCATAAGAGAAAGAAAGAAAGGGTCTGTCTTTGTCTGCAGGAAGCCTGGAACAAATGGAAGAGAGAGGTTTGGTGAACTCTACTTTCTGAAATAAAACCAGAAAACAGAAATCCAACTGTGCGGCCAGTTATCATCTCAGGAAGAAGTCAGAAATGATACTAGGGTCATAAGTGTGATAACTTACATTTCTCACATATTTGGTTTTTTTTTTTAACCCTATGTCCACATGCTCATTAGAAACAAAATCCTTAAAATGAAAATATGTTCTGGCTGAGGCACCAGAAAAGACAAGGGAGGTTGTGCCACTTCATGCAGCAGCCAGTGTGTGGGGACAAGAATCCTCAAGAGCTGTGGTAGCGGATTGTGACTGATTCACCAGTCCCCCAGACCTAGAGTGCTTTCTCTAGTTTCTGTCAAATCCTGACTTTAAAGGCTTTTTTGTTGCTAGGTGAATACGCAATAAGTATCCAATTATTTAAAACTATATTGAAACTTACCCTCACAGCAAAGCAGAAAGTAAGTCACCCCTAAATTGTTATAGCTAGATCAGGGGTGTCAAACTCAATTAAAACACGGGCCATTTGGTGCAACAGGCAAGATTCACATGGGCCACATCACATTTACAAACGTCGCCGGGACTGAGTCAGCGCGTTTATACACGCCCACAGGCCCCCAGGAAAGGCACTGGGCCACGTGTATACTTGTCTTCAGTAGTTAAAGGGTTAATGAGGGAATTGTGTGTACGGTATTGCCTCGATCTCCCCTAAGCGCTATTTTCTTCATAACAATTTTTTCTATTTTCATTTTATTTCAGAGCATCGTGGGTCACAAAAATTTACCTCGGGGGCCGCATGCCCGAGGGCTGCCAGTTTGATACCCCTGGCCTAGATACATGATATAGGATGTCCGCCATATACCACCCCAGCCCCAGAGAGCCATGAAACTTGAGGAGACCCACTGTATGGGGCAGATCCACCTGGTCCTGGGGCAGATGCAATGTTATCTCAAGTGTGTGAGTAAAGGTCTTTTATAGGCCCCACTGCCAAAGCTACCTGTTTACTCACATGGCTACTTCTGGGGCACTGCCCAGCAGTCTGCAGGTACCAGAGGCAGCCCTGGGTGGGGTCTATAACTGTGAAGCCTTCTATTATAGGGACAGCTTGAATAGAATGTGTCTCTCTGCTATTCTTAAAAGGATGATGCAGATAATATGATTGCTACTTATGTGAGTTACACACTGCCTAAATAGTAAGCCTGTTTCAGGAATACTTGTTTATTGAGTTAAGCTTCATGCTGGAATTAACCACCTTAAATATCCATTACATTTTGCAAGATCAACTTGTATTCTTAAATGTCCAGGTTTTTCATGGCTTTGGTAAACCCAGACCTAAGCATGCCAACAATCTGAGGCAGGATTTCTATTTTCTTTTTAAAAGATTTATTCTATTGTTTTTTGACAGAGACAGAGAAAAGGAGGAGAGCCTATAGCAGCCTCTATAGTTGTATGTCATCAGTTTTTGACATGGTTTTGTTCCACACAGGTGGGCAGGCACTGTGCAGGGCAGGAACTGGGCTGGGGTCCTCCCGCATGGGAGGTGCACTCCAGTTCAGTACATGGGTCCACACGGGCCTGGGGTTCAATCCTCAGTCCCCAGGACTGCAAAGTGAGCGCTTAACCTGCTGAGCCATCCCAGCTTCCCCAGGATTTCTATTCTTTTGGGCCCTCTTCTGCTTTACTCATCTTTGGTAGGAGTAGTAATTTCTTTCTCTTTGTAGATCAAGCACAAGGAGGATATGAATGGCATAGCCCCATAAAGGTTAAATGTCATCCACTTATTCCCTCAGGCCTACTGTGTTTATAGTATCCATTCATTTGCTCAATAATTATTTAATGAGCACCTACTCTATGCCAGACACCGGAGATACAGCAGTGAACAAAACAAAGTCTCAGCCCTCAGGAAACTTCTATCTAGTGGAGGAAATACAAAAAGCAAGTAAATGTATAACGTAATAAATGCTGTGAAGAAAAACAAAGCTGGGTAAAAATTTTGGGGCTGATGGGAGGTAGGATCGTCAGGTGGGCTTCTCTGAGAAGTTGGCACTTGAGCGACAAGAATAGAGTGGCATGAGTGAAGAGGCAGCCTAGGCAACCAGAAGAGCCAGTGCAAAGCCAGAGGCAGAAGAGACCCTCTGCTCAAGGATTAGAACTGTTTTTGTGTTAAACAGTGTCACTGAGAATTTGGTACAATCTGGTGGTTACCTGAGCAGACCCATAAGTCTATGAGTTGAAGACTGACCACAGGGCTCTAAATTCCTTTGCAGTTTTTATTTATTTATTTTTAACACTTCCAGAACGGCATATAGGTCCCTGACAAGTAACTTTTAATTTTTATTGTTATATTATGGAACTAAATTTCAGAGCCCTGAGAACAGGTCTCACACAATGGGTCTCAGGTAATCAATTGTGTTGCATGATGTGAAAACAAAACCATTTTGGTTTTGTCTGGTGAGGAAGAAAGAAACAAGGAATTGAAGAATTCTTGTCCTATAATGGGAACAGTTATTTATTTCCTGTGGGCCTCAGTTTCCTCACCTGTAAAAGAGGGATAATATCAACTCAGAGAGACAATGAAAGTATAAAAGTACCTAAGTTATATAGGTGTTTAATAAATGTTTGTGCTCACCAGCACATTGACCTTTTTCTACAGATTTTATTTTAAGAATTTTTCTTTTGATCACCCTGTGAAAATAGGATTTCTTTAAAAAGAAAAAAAACCCTAAAGCTTAAAATCTTTAATTACTTCTGAGAGCTTGAGCCCCCAAAGTAACATGGTTAAGAGCAAAATATACTCATATCTAATAAATCTATAAGCAAGAACCATGAAAGTGGTTTAAACTCATGTTTGAAGTTGTCCCTGCCTAACTTGCATTTTGTATTACGTGTCTAAATGTTTACAACCAGAGTTTGGAAAATAAGTCCTCCCACCCCCCCACCCCCCCCAGCACATACTGATATACCTGAGTTATTTTATCTACTCAAACATAAGTGCAGTTCAAACTAATAATCCTAAAAAGAAAACTTCTGAATGCCATGTCATCCATAGTAAAGAAAAACATCTGAAGTGAGACACAGCAGAATCTAATTGTTAAGAGCACCAATTCTGGAATCCACGCTTATTGCAAGCTATATGACACTGGGTTTGACCTCTTAGCTTCGGCTTCCTCGACTATAAAATGAGGATGATAAGAATTCTTCATTAGGTGGCTCTGAAGATTAAATGAGATTATGTATATAAAGCATTTAATATAAGGTGACCAGATTTTAACATTGGTAAAGCAGGACACCATTGACCGGGGGGGAGGGGGTTCTTGATTAAAAATTTGGTCTATCTCCCACCGTTCCCTAGCTTGTCGTGCATTCTTTCCAAAAATCGGGACTTTTTTAAAATGCCGCGGGACGCGGGACAAATTGTTAAAAATCGGGACTGTCCTGCCAAAAGCGGGACGTCTGGTCACCTTAATTTAATATGATGCTTGGCATTACAGTATGAGCTTATTAAATCACTATAAGTGTGAGAACAGCCATCATTGAGAGTTGCCTGAAGTCTAGCTAAGCAGAAGTCCTATAACTAAGGACATATAGAATAAGCCGCATCCAGATTGGTAGGAGGGGTGGAGATGTGGAATGGGCTGGTCCCACACCCACATGTGGTGGCTAGAAATTGGGAGGGATGTCTTGGCTGCAGAGGTCCTCCCTGAGGAGTGAGAGGTCCCAGCCCTGCACCAGGCTCCTCAGCTCAGGGTTCCAATGCCAGGAAGAAAAGTAGTTACAACTTCTGGCTGTGAAAACCAATGGAGTAGTGGCTGAATTAGACAGAGATGCTTCCTCTTAAAGGGCCCGTGCACAGACTAATTCACTGATGGACTCATTCACTCTGAGCTCCAGCACTGGGTCAAGAGCTCAAAAGGCATGTGGAGAGGAACTGAATTGTCTGACTTCAGGGCAAGGGATAGAGGGGCAGCTTCCTCCTAGACAAAAGTGCTTGCAGAAGCCATTGCCCCTTTGTTGAGCCCTCTCTCCATCAAGCCTGCAGGCACAGGTGGGCACCAAATCTGAGTTTCCAGCAACCTAGCGAATACCATTTGCTTTACCCTGGTGATTTCCTGAGACTCAGCCTCACTGAATTTGTAGGCCCATTCAAGCTACTTCCAGTGGCTTTTCCATAAAAATGGCCGGTCTCTGCTCACACTGCAGACTTTCCTAAAATCTCTCAAAGGTTCACAAACCCAAATAAGCAGCACCAGGCCCCCACATGCCCCATACATTTTACTAAGCAGCCCCAAGCCTGGCAGTATGGGAGCCTGCCTCAGTCTGCAGCTTAGCCTCTCCAAGCCAAGCACAGATGGCAACCATCTGCAGATCACTTTGGGGCCCCGGGCAGGGCTTAGGCAATGGCTGACCTTGGTCTGCACCAGAACCCCTCATCAAGAGACCCCATAACCAATACACTCAGTGGCCAGCTTCATACCACACCAAAGCACCACCTGCTCACTTTCACAAACATCACAGCCAAAGGGCAGACTGGGCAGGCACCAAAGCACATCCTGCTCTGTAGGGTCAGCCCCTGCACAACAGCTCCTGAGCTATAGTCATGGCAGTCCTCAAAACCAATTAGCCTGAGGGTCAATCACTTCCATTGATGTGCAAACAGCAATAACAACTCACCTATACCAGGAAGTACACACAGCCCATACCAGGGTCACAGGTGAATAGATAGACTGTGTTCCTGGTCCCCAAAGGATACCTACTACATAAGGTCATTCTACCAATACCGGGAGAGATATCGGCCCTACCTAATACCTAGAAACACACACAGGGAGGCAGCCAAAATGAGGAGATGAAGAAATGTGTCCCAAATGAAAGATAAGAACAAAGCTCCAGAAAAATAACTAAACAAAATGAAGAAAAGCAATCTACTAGACACAGAGTTCAAAACACTGGTTATAAGGTTGCTCAATGATCTCAGTGAGAACTTCAACAAAGAGATAAGAAACACAAAAATGGAAATAGAAAACATAAAAAGGGACCAGTCAGAAATGAAGACTACATTAGAGAGAATCAACAGTAGATTAAATGAAACACAGGGTTGGAATCACTGATTTGGAAGATAAGATAATAGAAAATAATCGGAACAACAAAAAGAAAAAAAGAATCCAGAAAATGAAAAAAGTTTAAGGGGCCTGTGGGACAATATCAAGTGTAACAACAATTCCACCATAGGAGTACCAGAAAGAGATGAGAAAGCAAAGAATTGAGAACCTATTTGAAGAAATAATGATGAAAAATTTCCCTAACTTGGTGATGAAAATGGACACTGAAGCCCAGAAAGCACAGTGAATCCCAAACAAGATGAACCCAAAAATGCCTACACCAAGGCACACCATAATTAAAATGCCAAAGAGAGAATCTGAAAAACAGCAAAAGAAAGGCAATGAGTTATCTACAAGGGAGCTTCCATAAGACTGTTGGCTGATTTCTCAAC
The DNA here is from genome assembly GCA_004027555.1 of Craseonycteris thonglongyai. Classification (NCBI taxonomy): domain Eukaryota; kingdom Metazoa; phylum Chordata; class Mammalia; order Chiroptera; family Craseonycteridae; genus Craseonycteris; species Craseonycteris thonglongyai. The sequence goes on from PVKE010031046.1 coordinate 11,731, forward strand.
AGAGATTTTGTAGGCCAGAGGGACTGGTACAAAAAAATTCAAGTGATGAAAAACAAGGACTGGCAACCAAGAGTAATCTATCCAGCAAAGCTATCATTTAGAATTGAAGGATAAAGAGCTTCCTAGACAAGGAAGAGTTAAAGGAGTTCATAACCACCAAACCGGTATTACAAGAAATGTTAAATGGTCTCCTAGAAGGAGGAGGAGGAAGAGGAGAAGGAAAGAAGACAGAGGAGGAGGAGGAGAAGAGAAGGAAAGAAAAAGAAGAAGAAAGAGGAGAAGAAGAGAATATGGGTAATCTATGGTAATAACTATATATCTATCTACAATTACTTTCAGTGTAATTGGATTAAGTGCTCCAATCAAATGACATAGGCTGGCTGAGTAGATAAGAAAAAAAGAGCCTTCCATTTGTTGCTTAGATGAGCCTCACTGCAGATGGAAAGATACACACAGACTGAAAGTAAAATGATGGGAAAGCATATTTCATGAAAATGGAAAGAAGCCAAAGAAGTCAGGGAGCAATACTTATATCAGACAAATTAGACTTTAAAACAAAAGAAGAAAAATATATAATATCACTTCTGGGTATTTATCTGAAGAAACCCAAAGCACTAAGTCAAAATGACATGTGCAGCTATATATTCATTGCAGCATTATTTGAAATAGCCAATATATGGAAGCAATCTAAGTATTCATCAATAGATGAATGCATAAGGAAGTGGTACATATGTACAATGGAACATTACTCAGCTATAAAAACAGAATAAAATCTTGAAATCTGAAATGACATTGATAGATCTAGAGGGTATTGTGCCGAGTGAAATAAATCAGACAGAAAAAGACAAATTCATATGATTTCACTTATATGTGGAATCTAAAGAACAAAATAAATTGACAAACAAAACGAACAATAGCTACAGAGAACATTTTCATGGTTGTCAGATGGGAGGGAGGGTGGGTACGGGTAAAGTGGGGAAGGGATTAAGAGCTACTATTTGGCAGTTACAAAATAGTTGTGGGGATGGAAACCATAACATAGGAATATAGTCAACAATATTACAATAATAGTGTGTGGTGTCAGATGAGTACTAGATTTATCATGGTGATCACTTTGTAAGTTATTAATATATAAATGTCTAATCACTATGTTGTACACCTGAAGCTAACACCATATTGTATGTCAACTGTCACTGAAAAATAAAAAATGACTTTGAATATAGAGTAAAATGTTATAAGTGCAACATTATAGAATATAGAATAAAATGTTACAAGTGCAAAATGTTATAAGTGAGTTACTGAGTTCTACAACCTTCAGGGGAGTGATATGTGAGACAGGGGGTCAAGGGAGGCCTCTCCAGAAGCCAAGCCCGGAATGATGCAAAGGAGCAGTAGGCTCAGTCACACTCTAAGCAGTGCCTCTGGTAGAGGCAGGAGCAGTAAAGTGCATGGAAGGACCAGCAGTATGGCTGGAGGGCAGTGAGGAAGGTGGCAGTAGGAGGAGGCAAAGGCAGAAAGATGGGCAGGGCCCAGGGGACAGGGAAACATGCAGCAGTATGAAAAGTTCGTATTTTGTTCTAAATGTGACGAGAAATTAGCCAGTAGCTCGAGGTTTCAGAGTTCTGAGCTAAAAATGCTTTTTGGATACCCAGGGGGCAATGTTTGGGCATTTTTAGAGTGTAAGGCTGTGATGTAAATATGGGAATTATCGGCTTTTAAATAATATTTAAAAGCGTAGAACAGGATGGAATGACATAGGGAGAGACCGTGGACAGAGATGTGGGCTGAGGCTTGGACCTGGGATGCCACAATCGAGAAGGAAGATGAATCAGGAATATTTAGCCAAGAAGCCTGAGAAGGAGCAGCTAATGAGGTGAGTGAAGTGCAATAACGACATTCAAGTGCCTTCAGAAGGGAAGTGTGACCAACTGTGGAGAAGCTGAATATGCTTCCTAGCAAAGATGGTGGTCAGCACTAACCCTGGGTGAGCAGTTGTGGTGGATGGGTGGCTACAGAATCCTGACTAGAATGAGTTAACAAGAGAAAGGAAAATCACAAGAATGAGACTAGGAGTGGAGGAAACAGAGAGAAAGTAACTATATGTTTGCCAGGGCTGCTATAACAAAGTGCCATGGACCAGGGGGCTTAAACAACAGACGCTTATTTTTCTCACAGTTGTGGAGGCTGGAAGTCCAGGAACAAGGTGTCAGGAGGCTTGGTTTCTCCTTGGCTTGCAGACGGCTGCCTTCTCCTTCACATGGTCTTCCCTCTGTTGTTTGTGCCCTAGGCTCCTCTCCTGGCAAGGACACCTGCCGTGAGTAGGGCCCCCTGGAGCTGCCTTGGTTTAACTCAATCACCGCTTTAAGGGCCCTCTGTCTTCAAATACACTCACAGGCTTAGGTGCAGAGGGGTTAGAGCTTCACTATATAAATTTTGTGGGGGACGCAACTCAGCTCTTAATGCCTAGCAATTCTTTGTTAGAAATTGTGCTGTGATAGGAGAGAAAAAGATTGGATGGCACTAAAGGTGAATGAGGAGCCAGGGAGGTGTTGTCTTTATTTTAGATTTTTGCTATGTAATAATTCACATAGAAATTCTAGCTGCTAGTGTTGCTGGTGAGAATGGCCTGGTAGTAGGCTGACCAGAGGTCTTGTTTTAAATGTACTGTTGTTTTCTGTCCCATTTAAAACAGCATGTCTGGTCAGCATACATGGTAGAGAAGTTGAATTTGTGGCTGTAGGATAGACTTGGGTCATTACAGTAGCAAAATCCTTGAACATCCAAGAGGGGATGGGATCAGCAGGTGGTAAATGACTTACAGGAGTCACTACTGTGAGTGGTGGAGGCTTGCACTTGACTCCAAGAAATCTAACTCTGACACTCTTTGTCCCACCAACTACATTTCAATATCTGTCTTTAAGACCACCAATAGCCATAATAATTCCCCAGGAAGGAGACAAACACGTTCACAAATGGAATTTGAACTGCTCTGGTTACCTACTAACCCTGCACTCAAGATTGTAGGGAAGCTGGGATGACTCAGCAGGTTAAGCACCCGCTTTGTAGCCTCGGGGTCCGAGAATTGAGTCCCGGTCCCAGCCCCGTCCATCCATGCAGACCCACATGCTGAACAGGGGTGTGGCCCTAGTTTGGTTCTCACCAGGGGGAGCTTCCCATGTGGGAGGCCTCCAGTTCAGCCCCCAGCTTGAGGGGGCATGCCTCACATGGGGGAGGCCCCAGCCCAGTTCTCACCCTACAAGGCCCCTTCCCACCTGTGTGGAATGAAACTACATTGAAAACTGATGACATGCAACTATGGAGACTGCTCTGGACCCTCCCCCTTCTCTTTCTCTCACCTCTTAGTCAAAAACAATAAATTATAAATCCTTAGGGGGAAAAAAGACTCTGCAGGGGTGAGGGAAGTAGGTCATATGTTCACAGAAAGGGAAGACATAGATGAAGTCCTTTGTGCCTAATTAATAAACTACCTCCCCCACCCAACCCCTAGGAAGTCCAGTTCCAAAAGTAGTTAATACTTTCAATCTGTAACTCATCATTGACCTATTTATTTGAACTGAGCTTGGCTTCAGGTCAGCACAAGTTTCGGACTTTTTGTACGTAGATTGCTACGCTCTTTCACCAATGCCAAGGAGCAAGTGGCTTTGTGATTTTGCTTCTACAAACTCTCTTATCATAGAACTTGTGTGTCAGAGACCAGATGTGAAACAAATTAATCAATCAATAAAACTTGGCTTCACATTCTGTACAGACAATTTTAATGGGCACACACACACCCACATTCTCACACACACGATCTCTTAGCTGCTGCATTGCCTCTGTGTCATGGGGTTCTTGCCTGCAAACACTTTCTTCTCTCTCTCTCTCTCTCTCTCTCTCTCTCAGCTTTATTGAGATGTAATTCACATGTCATACAATTCACTCATTTAAAGGGTACAATTCATTGATGTTTAGTGTATTTATGGAGTTGTCAACACTTCCTTCTTAACACTGTGGTTTTCACCTGAATAGACAGGTCAACCTCCCAATGTCAGTGTAGCTCTGCTACTTCAGTCATAGCAAATTCCAAACCTGAGAAGGTTATCTGAAGGCTAATGAAGATCTGACTGTGCCTTCCCTGGTGCCTGGTGAGGAGCCGACGAATTGTCCGAGTTCACTGGTAAAAACCTCTCAGTGCCTGTTACATGGGCGCCTGTTATGGAACAAATAAACACAGAATTGCTAGAGCAGGTTTTACTACAGTGAGGGATGCAAACTCTACTTGGCCTTCAGACAATGGCATCTCAGTATTCTTAATCCAAATGGCAGAGCACCAAAGCTCTTCCATTTGCTTCGAATTTTCTTACCAACCCTGTGCCCTAAATGCTCTATTTTATTATCCTCTAAAGTGTTTGTTTTGAAACCCCACGTCCTCCTTCCTCTCACGGAAACCATCTGTAGCGGCAACCCCTGGGGCTGCTGCAAACATTTGTTTTTGATAACAGTGTATTTTGAATGTCTGTGGTTTCAATTTCTATTTTCGTCCCCTACTGTTGTAACTTTTTGACCTCTTGATACCTTTTACGGGTAGTTTTATTTTTCTTAGACATTTGTACTCTGCTGAACACGTCAGTTACTCGTAAATTGTGACACAATGATTGCAAGATTCCTCTGTTATTATTGTCCCCCCAAAATGTCTTGTGAAAAACATCAAGACTCTTAAGAGGCCAATACATGGACATTTTAAGTCTTGTACTGATTATATATGATCATCCCCAAACACTAGAAATTGTGCTAAGAGTATATCCTTTTTTTGAAATGTTGACCTACCATATAGTAGAGCACAATAAAATAAAGCACTTAGTCCCGATTAGAAAACGTTCTCTCTGTATTAGTCAGGGTTCTCCATTGACACATAAAATTATTCATCACACTCTCTTAAGTTTTATTTTGTCTCTGAGTTCCAGGAGCTATCTCATGAAAAAATTCTCTTCCTTCCTTAGCAACAGCCAACTGTTCATTTCGATTTATGAGAACTTTTACAAGTTTAAAATCAGTACAATTGTCTAATGACTTACAGTTTTTTAAATGTTTTTATCTACATTATTCCAATTGTTCTTAATAGCAATTCAGTGAATGAAGTAAGGGCAACCATTATTATTCCCACTTTATAAATCAGAAAACTAAGGTCTCGTGGCTAGTAAGTAACAAAACTTGTAGTAAAAAGCAATAGATGATTTGATTATAGCCTAGGATTTTTTTCTTGCCATAAAATTAGCCTTTATATATGATTATAGTTCTCCAACTTCAGCTGAATCAGGATCGTTTAGAGGGCTTGTTACAACACAGATTACTGGGCCCCCTCCCAGCATTTCTGATTCATAAATCTGGGGTGGGGTCCAAGAATATTCACATTCATACCCATGCTCCACCACTTTCTCCTTTGCCTTGTCCTTTGCAGCTTCCCTTGCAGCTAGGTGTGGTCATGTGACATAGTTCTGGCCAATGAGATCTAAGCAGAAGTCTTCTGGCAAAACCTGTGCTTGCCTGACATAAAGGAAGAGGTGGAGAAAGATGGCGGCATGAGAGGAGAACCCAGACACCTACCTGGGAAGGGATTTATGAACAAAAAGGAACCCACAGGGGAAACCCTGAGAAGCACCCTCAACTGAGAGAACCACACAATGCAGAACAACACACAAAGGTTAGAGGAAAAAGGGGAGGGAGGGAGAGGGAGGGAGAAGGAGCAGTTCGGGAACAGGAACGCGGAGCGCGGAGCAGCCCGGGGCTGGCAAAAACAAAGGGGGATTGGGGGACTACAGTCAAAGTGGAGCTGGATCCAGGGCGGGCTGGAAGCCGAGACCTAGGGAGCGTGGAAGCCCCACAGGAATGTGGACAATTTAATATCCCAACTCAAGGGGCGACACGCGGTGCCCTAATCAGATCACAGAGCCTAAAGTGGAACAGGGACTGTGGAGCAGGGCGGCTGCACTTCCCGGCAGGTGGGGTGAGAGCAGGGCACCAGCCCGCAGCAGCTCAGCACCCCTGATTCACAGAGGAGATACAGCTGAGCTCCTAAGGTTGTCTGTGAGGGAGCACCTTTTGAAGACAGGGCTCTTGGAGTGAGGGCAGCGGCTCAGTGGACATGGAGGGAGCACGCTGGGCAACAATTGACATGCTTAGAGTGAATCCTGGTCCTGCAGAGCAGCCGCAGCCGAGCCTCTGCCAAGCCCCACCTGCCTGCACCACAGCTAAGCGGCGCCCCGGCAGGCAGGCCCACAGACGGCAGGCAGGCTCACAGAGACAGTGAAAAAGCAGCCCGGCCAGAGGGGAAGAAAAGCCCCGAGCTGCTTGCTCAGCCCCCACTACTGCTGAGCTGCTGGCAGGCAGGCAGGCTCACAGAGGCAGTGAAAAAGCAGTCCAACCAGAGGGGAAGAAAAGCCCCAAGCTGCTCACCCAGACCCCACTACTGCTGAGCTGCAAGCAGACAGGCGCACAGAGGCATTTAAAAGGCGGCCTGTCCAGAGGGGAAGAAAAAAAAGCCCGGAGCAGCTCGCCCGGCCTCTGCTCTGAACCACCAGCCTCCCTGCAGACAGAGGAATCTGCTATTGTGTCTCAGGCCCGCCCTAGCTCCTACTCACATGCCCCCACCCCCGGAACCACACCTTCACTACCCTGCCTTCTAACAGCTAAAACTGCAACCTAAAAGAACAGCCCCAAGGCACAGAACTGACTGCTTCCCCCAACCCTCTCCAAAAATCTCCTCCTCCCACAACTGAGAAGCCCACCTGATAGGAAAACCCCCAGTGGGAAAGCATACTCATACGCAGAAGAAAAAGAACCACATCAAATACAATGCACACCTCAGAATCCAAAGCCCCTCCAGAAGATGAGGGGCATTCTTTAGTAAAGGAGCTTGCACACTTGGAATCAAATCTAAGTGAAACAGAATTCAGAAATTCAATAATCAAGACACTCAGTGACCTCACTCAATGCTGGCAAAGTACCCAGACACAGTTAAATGACCTCAGCAAGAAATTTTCTGAGCAAACTGAGTACTTTGCCAATAAAATTGAGAAGTTAGAGCAGAACCAAAAGGAACTCCTTGAAATGAAAGGAATCATGGGAGAGATGAAAAAGAACTGACCAGCCTGGAAAACAGGGCTGACCAGCTAGAGGAAAGAATGAGTGAAATCGAAGATAGAAACATGGATATGTCACAGAGGGAAGGAGAATGGGAAATGAGAATCAAGAAAAATGAGAGCCCTACAAGAACTCTCTGACTCTGTCAGAAAGAACATTATTCTGTTAGAATAATAGGGGTACCAGAGGAAGCGAGATGAAATCTTCTCAGAGTCTACTAAAACAAATAGTGGATGAAAATTTCCCTAACCTGTGGAAGGAATTACAGCCCCAAATCCAAGAGGAAAGCAGAAGCCCTAACTTCCTAGACCCTAGCAGATCTTCTCCAAGGCACAGTGTTCTGAAGATGACAAAAATCAATGACAAAGAAAAAATCCTCAAGGCT
>PVKE010031047.1:0-19266 GCA_004027555.1 Craseonycteris thonglongyai
AATGAATGGGCCTTTATCAAACCAAAGTGCTTCTGCACAGCAGAGGACACCGTCAACAAAGCAAAGAGGCAACCAACTGGGAGAAAATATTTGCAAATAATACCTCTGATTCTGGGATAATATCTAAAAAATATATAATTTTTAAAAAAGAAAGAAACTCATACAATTCAACAGTAAAAACACAAGCAATGCAATTTTAAAATGGGCAGAAGACCTAACAGACTTCTCCCATAAAGACATACATATGGCCAACAGATACATGAAAAAATGCTCAACTTCACTAGCAATTAGGGAGATGCAAATCAAAACCACAGTGAGATACCACCTCACACCTGTTAGAATGGCTATAATCAACAAAACAAGGAACAACAAATGCTGGAGAGATTGTGGAGAAAAAGGAACCCTCATACACTGCAGGTGGGAATGCAAATCGGTACAGCTGCTTTGGAAGACAGTATGGAGATTCCTTAGGAAATTGGGAATGGAGCTACCCTATGAGTCAGCAATCCCCCTTCTGGGTATCTACCAAAATACTTGAAAACTTGAGTCCATGAGCACATATGTACCCAAATGTTTATTGCAGCTCTATTCATGGTGGCCCAGAATGGAAACAACCAAAGTGCCCCTTGATAGATGACTGGATAAAAAAGCTGTAGTACATACATACAATGGAATACTACTCAGCAATTAAAAAGGATGACATTCTGCCATTTGCAACAATGTGAATAGAACTTGAGATCATCATACTAAACAAAATAAGCCAGACAGAAAAATCTAAGAAGCACATGACTTCACTCATATGTGGAATATAAAAGTGAAAGCAACAAAGAAACCAAATCTCATGGACACAGTCAATAGTTTAGTGGTTACCTGAGGATATTGGGGGAGGGTGGTATGAGAGAAAGGAGAGGGTACTAAATATATGGTGATGGAAAGAGTTGTATACCTGGAACGATGTAATTATAACTAACCATTGTAATCTTAATAAATTTAACAATAAAAATACCTAGATTCTTAGATAAAATTTATAAAATATCAGTAATGTTGTGTGTAATAGGTAAAATAAATCAAAATGACAGAAAAAATGTTGATAATAAAGGATCTAAAGAGATATACTGGAAAAATAAAAAGATATACTAAGGAAATGCTATAGAAAAGAAAGTAGATGAAGTAATAGTGATGTCAGGTAGTATAATGAAATGCAACGCCAGAAATATTCAATGAGTAAAGAGGAACTTTATATTGATGGAATACAAATTTTGTACACATAGCAAAATAGCTTTGAGCTATTATAACTGTTAGAACTATGAAAAGATAAATATATAAATACATAGTCATATTTTAATGTGCCTCTCAGTAACCACGTAGTTCTATAACAACAAAATTGTATGGGTTTTGAGTGACTAATACAAGCTTAGCTCTATGAATGGATGGATATGGATAGATAGAAAGATAGATACATAGATAGACATGTGATAGGTAGATTAATTGATTATAAATAGTCTCTGCTGGGTAAACCAAACACCCTTAAATGAATTTGACATTTTAAATCAATGGGAAAATCATGGAATACTCAAAATTGGTATTTGGGTAATTAAATAATGAGGTGTGAGCAGGTTTCCATTTAAATTGGGAGATTTGGGTAGCATGTGCTGAGTGATGGCTTGCAGAAGAAGTAGTTGGGAGAAAACGTTCTTGGCAGAGGGACCCCAGGGACCAGGGGTATAGAAGCTTGCAAGTGGGGAAGTGCTTCGTGAGGCTGCAGAACAGCAAGGCAGCATGGCCTGTAAGTCCCCACAATGGCCCTTGGCCTCTGCACATGGGGTCTCTGCTTGAAATTCCCCTTCATATCTGGGAAATGTCTACTCAGCCTTTAACATAAGCTCCAAATTCACTTCCTTAATGAAGGGCCTGCTTGTCCCCCCAAAATGTGTTACTCTGTCCCCTGCTCATGGGCTTGGGCTATAGCTGGTATTAGTATTTACTACATTGTGGCTTTTGGATTTCATGTCTCAGTGCCCCCACCAGACTGTGAAGAGGTCAAAGGTGAGGACTAGGGTTCATTTAGCTCTGCTTCCCTGTACACTGGGCTTGGCACCCAAGCTGCTCAGGCCACAGGCAAGTTGGTCTCTATTGAGCAATGCAGTTCCTCTTGCACCATGTGTTTTCTGTCTTTCTTGCACATGATGGCTTTCCATGTGCAGTTCCCAGGTATTTAGTCCTGTGGGGAAGAATCAGAAATTACCAACCCCTGCCCTAGATACAGCCAAGTGGACAGAGGTGAAATACATGGACAAGGTGAATTATAGAAGTGTGCTGTGCTGTCTACAAAATACGGAAGCTGTTGGGAAGGGACAAAATGAATGTGGCCTGTTGCTAAAGGCTTCTGGAAGGTGGCCAGTGGGCTAAGTCTGGCAGAACATGTGGGATTTGGCTGCTGAGCAGGGAGGAGGAGGGTGTCAAGGTGACAGCATAGGTAAGAGGTAGTATAGCCTTGGGGATGAGGGGGGCATGGTCGAGCCATGGGGTCCTGACAGGAGCAGGGAGGCATCCTGGTGGCCAGGGAAGACTGATGTCAGATTACAGAGACCTCATGGAGTGAGACCAAGCAATCAAGCAGCCACTCACTGTTCTCAAGCAGTCTGGCACTGTGAGGGAAGCAGGTCCTGGGGGTGTGGGACAGGATGGATGGGAGGGAAAGGATCTGGAACATCCTTTCCTGTACAGTCACACCCTTACTGGAACACAGAATCCTGTACAGTCATCACCCTTATCCAGGGGGCTACATTTCAGGACCCCCAGTTGATGCCTGAAACTGCAGATAGTACCAGACCCTAATATTTCCATAATTTGGATAAAGCAAACAAATTTCATTGAGTCCATTATTTTAGGTTATTATGATTTCCATAAAAGAGTTACTGAGTATCTATCATTGAATATTTGCCTACCTGCTTGTTAGAAACTTTTGTGGCCTTTTCTTGGTAAGAATTCCAGTTTTTCTGACTTCTTCCCTTCCTTTCAGCTACCCCTTTTTGCATTCTTCATTAAAGGTGGGGTCATTATAGTAAGCTGGTAGACGTTCTTTCTTTTTTGACTTTACTACCATGAGGATTCCAGAGTCCTTGCAACTTTGGTAAAATCTTGAACTTGTTCAGAACATTTCTCTTGGGCCTTTTCTGCCATTGTCTTAGGAATCAAACCATCTTTTGTGAGATGTCTGAGATGCTGCTGGGTGGAGCACCATCTTGGTGACAGCAGAATTTACTTCTTTATGTTTATTGCTTATTGTCTCCCTGCTAGAATGCATGTTCCATAAGAGCAGGAATTTTCATCTATATTGTTCCTTGATGTCTCCCAAGGCCCTAACATAGTACAAGTCCTCGATAAATATTTGTTGAATGAATGAAGTGTTTGTAAGTAGTAGGCACTGTTCTAAGTGCTTTGAATGGATTACTTCATTTAACTTTCACAGGAAACTTAAAGTAGATTTTACTATGACCCACATTTTCAATTGAGGAAACCAGTGTGTATAATGGTTCAGGAACCAACCCAAGGTCACACAGCTTGACATTAGGGGAGATTGGATTCCAGCCCTGTCTGGCTCTGGACCAACACTATTCCCCACTCCTCTTTGCTGCCTTTCATGCTGCCCGTGTTCCCCTCCTTGATTTCTCTGGGCTCCCACTGTGCTCAGTGCACGCCTCTATCATAGCTCTAATTACTCCTTATTAGAGGATAAAATGGCCTATGTCCTCCACTAGACTGATCTTCTCAAGGCCCAAGACCTATTCTGTTGCATCTTTATATCCCCGAGGCCTAGTACAGTGCCTGGCACTGTGCAGGTGCCAATGTTCATTAAATCAATTGGCTATGTTTGAACAGAGCAAGGAGCATGAAAGAAGCAGCACAGGTTCCTAAGGACCTGTGGAAGCCACGGAAAGAACATCTTAGAAAAGAGGACCTGTCCTGGACAGGGAGTCCTGAGTCTGTTTTGAATGTACTGGAGTGATGGGAGAGGATAAACAAGTGGAGATGTCATCCACTGGGGACTTGGAAAGAGAAAAATGGTTCTTTTAGGTTCTTTTTGGATTCAAATGTAGACTTGTAGGGAAGCCGGGGTGGCTCAGCGAGGTAAGTGCTCACTTTGCAGCCCAGGGGACCAAGGATTGAATCCTGGCCCCTGCCCATGTGGATCCATGTGTTGAACTGGGGTGTGCTTCCCATGCTAGAGACCCCCAGTTTGATTCTTGCTCCCGGGTTCAGCCCCTGGCTTGAGGGGGTGTACCTCCCATGTGGGAGGCCCCCAGCCCAGTTCCTGCCCTGCACGGCCCCCACCCATCTGTGTGGAACGAAACCATGTTGAAAACTGATGATGTACAACTATGGAGAGTGCTCTGGGCCCTCGCCCTTCTCTCTGTCTCTCTGTCTCTGTCTTATCTCTGTCAAAACAATAAAATAAGTCTTAAAGAAAACAAAATGTAGACTTGCAAGTCTTTCTGACTGAAGTGATAGCCGAAACTGTGAGAGTGAATCTGCTCACCAAGGAAACCAGTAGAAAAGAAAAACAAAAAACAAAAACCAGCATCTTGGAGTGTACCTGTAGTGGATGGGAGGGAAAAGACCAGAAGGCAGTTGCATAGACCTAAGAAACTCAGATGGATCTCTCTCTACAGCAGTGCTGAAGTCAAAGGCATCTTTCTCCTGTTTGCGTTCCTGACAACTGCTTTGTAAAACAGTACAGATTCTAAATAAAAGTCCATGGGAAGCAACAGAAAAACAACACATATGTTTTCAAGTGCTTCTGCGTCTGTCTGGCCCCGCCCACCAATGGTCTGGGGCTGGGCTTAGTTCAGACTAGAGATCACCACCTGGATCTGCCTGGGGACAGCACAGCCCCCTCAGTGGGGCTCCCACCTCTCCACACTGCCTTCTCTTTGCCTCCAAACATGGGCTGGGAGATTATACTCTTGTTGGTGCCAAAACAGCACACTTGGAATCACCTTATGGTACTCACATTCTTAAAACTTATATATATATATATATATATATATATATATATATATATATTTATTTATTTATTTATTTATTTTGAGAGAAGATGATTAAGATAGAGAGAAGAGGGGAGGGCCCAGAGCAATTTCCATAGTTGAACATCATTAGTTGTGACATGATTTTGTTCCACACAGGTGGATATGGGCCTCATAGAGCAGGAACCAAACCATGGACTTCCTGCACGGGAGGCGAGAACCTTCACCTCTGAGCCATCCCAGTGGTTACGGGTTGTGTCGCAGCTCGGCATATGGGTTTGCATGGACTGGGGCCAGGAATTGAAACCCAGACCTCGGGATTGCTGAGCTATACTGGAGTCCCCGCCACCCCTCATGTTCTTTGATTTGCCTGTAGTCTTCAAGGTTTTAGAAGGTGAATTTGGTCTTTGCAATTTTTATCCTGCATTAAATGTTTTCTTTTTTTTTTCCCCTTACCAACACCTTAAAATTTTTCTTTTCAAGGGAAGCTGGGATGGCTCAGTGGGTTAAGCGCTCACTTTGCAGCCCCAGGGATCGAGGATCAAATCCTGGCCCCGGCCCGTGCGGACCCACATGCTGAACTGGGGAGTGCCCCCAGTTCATTTCTCACCGGGGTGAGACCCGGGCCCAGTTCCTGCCCTGTGCAGCCCCACACCCACCTGTGGAATGAAACTATGTGGAAAAACCAATGATGTGCAACTATGGAGACTGTTCTGGGCCCTCCCCTTCTGTCTGTCTCTGTCTCTGTACCTCTCTCTGTCAAAAACAATAAAAATAAATCTTAAAAAAAAAATTTTTTTTTCTTTCCTACATGATTTTGCTCTGTTGGCTAAATTACAGACCCCCTTGGGGATAAGGGTGGGGACCTTGACTGCAGTTTATTGAACCTCTTTGGCAATTCTTGCCTTGTCTGTGCCTTAGGCCTGCCATTGACCAGGAGAAACTGCTTAGCTGTATAAGTGACAGTATGAGCATCTACTGACTTTTGACCTAGAAGAACACATAAGATGTTAAATCCATTTGAAAGTGTGGTAATCATAATATACATGTTTTACATGGCTATTATTTTTATCTTTCTGTGTAGTAAAAATGAGCTTTCTCAGACCACTCACGTTTGTTTAAAAATTGTGATCTATAAAATCCATACAGAGAAGCCAAGAAGACACACGTACACAGTTTATTTAACGAATAATTATAAAACAAACATGCAGGTCCAGAAACAGAACATTGTCAGCACCTCAGAAACTCCTTATGCACCCCTTTCTAATCACACCCCATTTCTCTTTTCTGAGGGGTTTTACTATTTACATATGTATCCTAAACAGTATAACTGAGTTTTGCCAGTTTTTGAACCTTTTGCAAATGGAAACAGATGGTATCTATTCGTTGGTTGACTTGTTTCTTTCACTCAACATTGAGATCCATTACATTGTAAAAGGCTGTAGTTTGCTCCTTGTCACTACTGCATCATCTTTCACAGTATGACTATACCATAATTTATCCTTTCTTTTGTTGATATAAGTTTGGGTTATATGCTGTTTTTAACTATTATAAAGATGCACCTGTACAAAAAATTCTGTAGAATTGCTGAGCAACTTTACTAGACAATTCCATGCTTTCTTTCAACTATACCAGATAACGAATTCCATTTGCATCAACTTATACTGACGTCAGTGTATGAGGATTGTATCCTTCATCTGTGTTACAACTTGTTGCTGTCAGACTCTTTCATTTGCTGTGGTGGGTGTCTAATAATAATGGATTGTGATTTTCATGTTTATTTCTGTGGTTACTAATAGGAATGTGCCTATTTTCTTGACCATTTGTATTTTGTCTTTGGTGCTGTTCCTCTTTAAGCCTTTTGCCTATTTTTAAAATTAGGTCACCTATTTCCTATTGATTTATAGGTGTTCTTTATGTATTCTGAGTACTAATTCTTTGTTGTAACTTTTGCAAACTTCTACATTGTGGTTTTTGCTTTTCCACGGGTTTTGTAGTGTTGTTTGTAAACAAGTCCTCAATTTTGTGTAGTTGAATTTATTGATCTCTTTTATGGCTAAGAGAAAAATTCTTCTCAACCCCAAAATCATAAAAACATTCTTCCATACAAGTCCATGTAATTTATCTGCAATCTTTGAAGCCATATGTGTTTTGGAATACAGACTTTTTCAGATATTGGAAAGGTGTTCTGGAATATACAACATATTTATGTAACACTCCCGATAAGAACTGGGATGGCACCTATAATTAAAAGCTAATATTTAAACATTAGTATTTCTATAGCAAAACATATATACTGTCACCTAAGTAATAATGACTCTTAACAGCCTGTCATCTAAGTGACATTTTTTTTTTTAAGATTTATTTTTATTGTTTTTGACAGAGAGAGAGGGAGACAGAGACAGAGAGAAGGGGGAGGGCCCAAGGTAGCGTCCACAGTTGCACATCATCAGTTCTCCGCATAGTTTTCATTCCACAGGTAGGCATAGGGCTGTGCAGGGCAGGAACTGGACTGGGGGCCTCCAACTTAGGAAGCTTGCCCCAGTGAGAACTGAACTGGGGGCACACCCCAGTTGAGCACGTGAGTCTATACAGCTGGGGCTGGGACGCCATCCTTGGACCCCAGGGCTGCAAGATGAGCACTCAACCCATTGAGCCATCATCCCAGCATCCCCTAAGTCACATTTTTCACCAAATGAATTCCAAAAAGTTTGGTGTTTGGGGAATTTTATAATTAGTACAAAAGGTACGGTACCCTCACACAATAAGAATGGAATTGTTTCAAAGTTTAGAGAAACGTACTGGTGGAGCCATGGACCAGGAATTTGTGTGTGAAGATTCTTTACTATTGATTCAAATTACTTAATGGTTTAGGACTATTCATATTTTGTACTCTTGAGGCAGGTAGTTGTGTTTTTCTTGAAATTTGTACATTCATCTAAATTTTATTTGGCTTAAATTGTTTATAAGATGCTCTAACTTTTTAGATATCAAAAGTATAGTTTTCATTACTGATACAGGTTTAAATCTCTCCTTTATTTCTCAATACTATCAGATATTTGTCAATTTCACTAATCTTTTCCCCAAAAAATCAACTTTGGAATTCTTTTGGAATCTATTATATGCAGTAAAGTGGTAGTGAATTGGCTCTGAACATAACAAAAAACTCTTTTGCTGATTTCTGCAGTGTTCACACTCTCATCATGAGCAATTTCAAGCTAATCATTTGACACTATTGACCATGGACTTAGGAGGAGGTTTGCACAACTGCAAGCATAGGCCATCGCTGGCATGCCACTACTTTTGTTTCATTTCTGCCCTTAATATTATTTCCCTTCTCTGCTTTCTTTAATATGCCCTCCTTTTTTTCTAACTTCTTGGGAAGGGATGTTTAGCTAAAGACCTTGCAGCCTATTGTCTAATATATTTACTTAGAGCTGTAAATTTCCTAGCAAGTATTGCTTTACTTCATTTCACAGGTGCTATTGTAGTTTATCATTCAGCCCCAGATATTTTCTCATTACCATTATAACTTTCTTTGACTGATTGTATAGACTTGTTTCTGTAGTTTTTTATTGATTTCTATTTTAATTGCATTGTGGTAAAAAAAAACAAATGCTGATTTCAATCTTTAAAATTTGTGGAGACTTGCTTTACAGCTAACTATGTGGTTGATTTTGGTAATGTGCCATGTTTGTTTTTATAAAGATGTACATTCTGATTTTGGCTATATTCATTGGGTCAAGCTTGTAAACCATATTATTCAAATTTTCTATATCCTTATTGATTTTCCTTTTGCTTGCATTTACAACCACTGAGAAAGGCTTGCTAAAATCACCCAATATGACCATATATTTTTCTTTGTAATTCTGCCAAGCTTCACTTTATATATTTAAGTACATATAAACTTAAAATTTTTAAATTTGAAATATATACTTTTCAATTCAGAAGTTATCCAAGACTCTTTCATTTCATCCTTTTTATATCTCATGAGTCATACTTAAAAGATATTATCTTTAAACTGCCTTTGATAGAATATAAAGGAAACGGGTGGCACTGATAAAGATAAAGCAATCCACTATTAAGAGTCCATAACTATGACAGAAATACTTCCCATATTGTACCCATGTTTAGTGGTACTTAGCCTCGGGTAATCCACCCTGAAAATCCGCATATGTGAATTTGGAAAGGAGCAAACACCAGCACTGCTTGTAGTACTATAAATTGCTTATGAGTTTTATAAGCACTTAGAATTCCAACAGGACCAGATGATGGAGCAGATGCAATCTGTTAAAGATCAGTCGTCTGGCGTCTGGTTATCCATAAACGTGTTTTTTAAATAAAGATTCTGCTGAGCAGTATCAACTGACTTTTATATTAAAAATAGCATCCTTTAAAAATATCTGGAGCAGCTCTCTTCATTCTTTTTAAAAATACCTTGCTGTTTGGGGAATAAATTAAAAAGGCCACAAGTAAGGTTAAAACAGTCAGGCAAATATTTATTTCCCCCACTCTCCTTATGTGTACTGCACAAATGTGAGATCCAAGTCCACGACCCTTGCTGTACCCTCTAATTAAGCTCACGTTTTAATCCCGCAGGCTTTCAGATCTCAGCCGACTGGAAGATGGCTTTCATGTTCTTTCACTAGATGCCACCCAATGCCAACTATACACGTGCTCCGGGTCATCACTTGCCTCTTTCTGGGGCGGTTTCGGTCTCTGGGCGGGTGTGTGGGGTCCTTTTATCTAACAATCCTGCAGGGCTCGTTCTCGCTTCGTCCAGCTCTCACCCCTAAGGAGCAAACTTCCCCACGAAGCCGCCCCCTCTGCAGGGCTCGCACATTGAGCCCTCCGGGCGGCGCCGGGCGAAATGGAGAGGAGCTTTGATTCACGAAAGGGGTGCAGGCTCGAGGAATCACACTTCCCTGGGGCTAAGGGCACCGCCACGCCCAGGATCGAGCGGGCACCGCCCACTCCCCGCCTTCAAATCCCCAGGCACCGCCTCCCTCTTCGAGCAGGCCGGAAGTCGCCCAACAGGTAAGAGGGCGGAACCGGACGTCCCGCCCCCTGGGACGTAAACGGCAGCCCGTAAGGGTCATTGCAAGGCTGGCGAAGCGTCCTGTGAATTGCTTTCTTGCGGTGGTGAGTTCTTAAGCCGCTGCCGGAGCGGAGCCCAAGCCTGCGGTCGGTGTCGAAGACAACCGGTTCCGGGCGGGCGGGGAGCGCGTGGGCTGCGGCCCCGGGAGGTCGCCGACTCTCTGCAATACGGGGTAGGCGCCCTGTCCTGCTCGGTAATTTTGCCCCGGGCACTTATTTGGAGAGCAGATGGGCTCGAACAGCACCTGGTAAAAGGGCCCCCGCTACCCCTGTTTTATCGGTGGAGAACTGGCTCCAAAGAACTAGTGAGCGACCCTGTGACCCATTGAGAGCCAGGCTCTGACTCCTGCTTCCCGAGACCTGTGGTCCGGCCGTGGCTGCGGTTCCAGACCCCCGGCGGTTAAAGCTCCGAAGCCAGTGGTCTCCTGGAGCGGTTAATTGAGACCGGATGAGTTTCAGCTGCACCATTAAAATCCCGAGGCAGAACTTTAAAAAGCGGTGGTTGGAGGGAACTACAGAGTCTTTCCTTGCATTGTCTCAAGAACTTGTTAATGGCAAATGTGTATTTTGGCCGACAGCTTTGAGCCCAGTAGGATGGCAGCCCCCTCTATGAAAGAAAGGCAGGTTTGCTGGGGAGCCCGGGATGAATACTGGAAGTGTTTAGACGAGAACACAGAGGACGCTTCTCAGTGCAAGAAATTAAGACACACATTTGAATCAAGTTGTCCCCAACAGTGGGTAAGTCAGTCACACTTGGACGTGTTTCTATTTGGTGTTAAAATAGACTTGTTGGGGTTATCACTATGTAAAGACTGTGTAAGCATTGTTCTCTGGTATATGTGAAACTAATAAAAATAAATAAATGAAATAAATAAGCAAAGTAAAAATACACAGAGCTTATTGTGTAAGTGGTAGGCTATGAAGTGAAGCACTGTCTTAGGTGTGTCAAACCAGCATTGTCTGAGCGGCACAGGAACCCTGGCCTGCTCATCTAGGCTTGCTTTATGTACTTGTATCAGACTGACCTTAGGAAAATATCACCCAAAGCTTTGAAGATCATTGAAAAACCAAACACATGAACACAGTCAAAAAATTCCAACCCACTAAATTGGTAGATTTCTCCAGGCTCTTTCTAATGGATAATACTTCATTTTGGGCCAGACTTGTCACAAGTAAAGTATACCGTTGTCCACCGCATATCACACAGTCATATACCCAAAATGTAACAAAAAGAGTTTCCACCCTGCGCAGCCCCACATCCACCTGTGTGGAATGAAACCATGCCATAGCTAATGATGTACAACTATGGAGACTGCTCTGGGCCCTCTTCCTCCTTCTCTCTCTCTCTCAACTGCTCTCAAACAATAACATAATTCTTAGAAAAAAACGATTAGGTGGAAAATAAGGAAGTTTGAGCCAACATCAAACCTGGCCTCCTTTAATACAAGCTTGTCCAATACGCAGCCCTGGATGGCTTTGAATGTGGCCCAACACAAATTTGTAAACTTTCTTAAAACAGATTTTTTTGCAACTTTTTTGTTTTTGTTTTTGTTTTTAGCTCATCAGCTATCATTAGTGTTAGTGTATTTTACGTGTGGCCCCAAACAGTTCTTCCAGTGTGGCCCAGGGAAGCCAAAAGATTGGACACCCTGCTTTAAGGCCTTGTTACCATTGCTGCCTCTGCTGTCCCCGTTTCACTCTCTGCACTCTGACCCTGTGGTCGCTGGGAAGAGGAACAGAAGTGGGGCTCTGGGGGTTGGGGTGGGAGGGATGAAGAGCCAGCCCTTGAGTAATTCATGGCCGGTGCGTGGCAGACTCTACCCTCATCCCACCCCTCCATTTTCCCAGGAGAACCTTGTCATTATGAGATTTGCCTTGACAGCCTAGCTATGGTTTTCTGCTCAGGTTGCATGTCAGAATTGTGAAGCGATTTTGAAAAAAATAGCCGTGTCCCAGATCTCAGCTTGCATGTACTGAATTTCTAGAAATCCACCCAAGCTTCTTTTAAAAGGGCTCTGGCGGCTAACCACGGCTGGGGACCCATCTTAGCCCCTTGGGAAGCCAGACCTCGGTGCTACTTTTTCGTCTGTCCCCTTGCACCCACTGCTTTCTCCAATCCAGCGGCTGGTTGACCCTCTCATTCCCATGTCGGCAGGGCAGCTTCTGTTCTCTGTCTGCGTCGTAAAGGGTTTTCACAGCCACCCACTCCACAGGCTGAGCGCCATGCTGAGAGGACCTACCCTCTTCTCTGTGTTTTAGCCACAGCTATTATTTACTGAGTACGTGCTCTGCACACCTCAGGTGCATTGTCTGTCTCTTTTATTGTCTGTCACACAGCTGTGTAGACAAGGAAGGGCACAGGCACACTGAAGTGAAGGTACAAGTGCAGAGCCTGGATTTGGGCTCAGCAGTCTGGGTCCAGACTGCATGCTTTTCCTAGCTGCACATACTTCTTCCTGTGCAAGAAAAGGACCCATGAAGATAGCTTGCACAATTCCTTGTTCTAGAAACACCGCCATAATCAAGTCTTAAGTACAGAAGCCCTCTGTCTCTGGGTCCTTGTACAGTTCATGCTAAGGACAGTGGCTACTAGAGATGAAGTGCTTCCTGTGTCTGTTCACTACCATCGTGCACTCACTCTCCCGAGCCACTCTTGTCTACTTCCATGGCTACAGTTCCCCTGAGGACGTGATGTCCAGTCTGCACTTCCAGCCTGGCCCTTTCCCTGACTCCAGAAGCACCTCTTGAGCTTTCTAGTTGGATGTTCATAGGACCAACCTTGACCTCTGCACATACAGGACTCAACCCCTCCCCATAGGTGTGCCCTGCCCCGCTCCTAGTGTCAGCGGTCAGCCCTCGCCGCAGGGGTCACTGAAGGAGCATTCTCAGGGAGGCTGAATGGCACAGCCCTGCAGTGGGGACAGGTCGTGTGTGTAAGGACCAGCAAGGAGAGAATAGCGGAAGCTAGTGGCACAGGGGTGGTGTGGAGCCAGGGATGGTGGCTCTTACTCTGAGTGATACAGGAAGCCACTGGAGAGCTTTGGGTCTGGAGAGACAACTGAGGACATGAAAGGAGGACAGTCGGCAAAAAGCTGGTTTGATCAGTGGATTGTTGGCATCAGGGTCCTAGAGGGAAAGTGAAGACGTGGTCATCGGAGAATGGATGCCCATAATTGGGGTTATGTTCGTTGGTAAGGACAGGGTCTAGTCAGGAAGTTTTGAGGACAAGGTCGTTGACAAGGTCAGGGAACTGAGAGGCCATGGTGCTGGCAGGACCAACCACGCTGAAATCACCCAAGCTATGACATGAGGATTGTCGCAGAAAATGACAGTGAGCAGCAGTGCTCACGCCCAGCAGTGAAGGGGAGTGGGGAGGCCAGCAGTGTCCTCATCGACTCCCGCAGCAGTTCAGCATGGCAGCCACTTCCATGGAAGTCGTTTGCTTCGGCATCTCTTCTAGTTCCTGAGTCCTGTCCCTTAGCCCCACTTCGGCCCTTCACTGCCTTTCACATGTGCTCTACCCAAGCATTACCGTGAAGTCATGCCCAACAACCATAGAATAGCAGTGGCTAGTTTTCCGGAGCTGTGTGTGAGGAGAGCAGGGAAGAGGAAGTGTCCTCCGAGTGCATTCTGTATGAGCCACTGTTTTCATGGGCTTTGATATTCACTCAGCACGTGAGGGACTATGGTGTCTGTTTACACTAAGGCTCAGAAAGGTGAAATGATTTGTTCAAGATCAGCTAGCCAGTGAAGGAGTAGAGAGATTTGAAGGTAGGTCTCTGACTCCAAAGTTTGTTCCTTTACTTAGCTGGATTCACAGCCTCAGAATAAACATACAAGTAAAACCACCAAATAGAGAAGTATTTACAGTGAATACTTTATCGTAATACACTAAAAATATAAATCTGTTACATAATAATGTTATGTCAAGCAGTTAATAGGCAGTCTTCTGCACTCCTCAGTCTCACTTGTCTAAGTCCTATTTAAAGGCCCCTATTGGTTAGGAAGGAGCAGGGATCAGGTCTGTCACTAGCATCATGCAATAGTCCTCACAAATAGGGCAACCAGACAACCAAGAAACTGATCCCAGTGTCTGTGTCAGGTAATGCCTTTGCCCTGTAAAGCTTTGAAATGTCTCAAATTCCAAGTTCTGACCTTCACACAACTACCGTGTCTCATTCAGTGTTTTAGAGGGCACCTGCATTATACAGTGTTTCTCATAAATGCTTGCTGGCTTCTTTAGCCTTTTAGAGAAAGTACTGCATATTGTGGGGCCTGGACTGTTAGTTGAGTGAGGTAGAGCTGGGGGTAGAGCTTTTCAGGCGTGGATGCAGAAGGCATGTCTGGAACGAGGTAGCGCCATATGGCTAGTGTTCCAGGACTGACAGTAAATTCAGAGGCCAGACAGCTGGGCTCTTACTGGTCTCATGGAGGATTTGGGATGTTGACCTACAGGCAGTAGGGATACTTTGGAAGATCTTTAAAGAAACAACTGATGTGATCAGATTTGGGTTTCAAAAAGATTCTAGCAGGCAGATTAGGAAGGTAGAGAATGCAGTTACCACAGTCCCAGTGAGAGACGACAAGGGCCTGTGGAAGTTAAGATGGGGCAGTCGTTGAAATTCTAGGTTCTGGTCAAGTTGGGACTGAAATGTCGACAGAACCCTGACATGGAATTGTCCCTTAGGCATTTGGAGACAGGAGTTGCAAAGATCTACTGATACGCCACAAAACGTTAAGGACACTGTCCACTCCTGTGGCATGCTGCATATACAATGGCATTCCAGCCCAGTAGCCTAAGCCCACCGGTGTTAAACCTGTAGTCTGGCAGTCCTACTTATTAACATGCAGTAACCGGGGAGGGCACACAGGACTGTGGGCATCAACCAACCAAAGGGCAGGAGTTACCAGGCTTCAGGGGAGGGTAGAGTTGAAAGGGAGCAGTGCTTGGAGCAAGCAGTGCTGTGTAGAAGTAGGTGAGTAAATGTCAGCTTGAGACTGAAAAGTAGACGAGGGTCCTGTGTTCTACAAACATCAAAGCTGGATGTCATGTTCAGAAATACCTTATTTGACATCCTGCACCTGGGTGAGAGCTCAAGGCTGCCTCTCTATGGTAGTCCTTCAGATCCGGCCTCCAGGCAGAAGTGGGCAGTTCCAATCTCCCTCATCATCTTTCAAGTGAGTTTCTGACAGTTTCCGGTTTCAGAGAACAAGGTTTCCTGCTGACTAGGTAGTAGTCACTAAAAGGGGGTTGTCAGGAAACTACAGGCTGTCCTGTGGCCACTGATCTGCCTGTCGCCCAGCTTGAGGTGGCAGGTTTTTACATTCCCAGGTGGAAGCTCGTGTTCATTTACTCAGCCGCCACAGGGCTACTTTAGAATTACAGCCTAGAAGCTGTTAGCAAAAGAGCAAATGTTTTCTGACCTGACAATGAAAATGTGTGGTATTCTTCCTTTGCTTGTGTGCAAAGCTGCCAGAACAGACACTGGCTGCTCTGTTGTGGCTTCAAGATACTTTAAATAAGAGGGCAATAAGTAGAAATAATAAAATAAAGTCTTCAATTTATTGAAGTATTACTATCAATTTACTTATAGTTCATAAATAAAATTCTTAACTGTGTGTCCCTCTCCTTAAATGTATGTTTCTGGGTGACATTAGCTTGATAAAAATATCAAGGCTGGGGAAGCCGGGATGGCTCAGTGGGTTAAGCGCTCACTTTGCAGCAGCTCCAGAGACCAAAGATTGAATCCCGGCTCCGGCCCGTGCGGAACCATATGCTGAACTGGGAGCTCCCCCAGTTCAGTTCTCTCTCTGTATCTCTCTCTCTCTCTCTCTCTCTCTCTCTCTCTCTCTCTCTCTCTGTGTCAAAAATAAATTAATTAATTAAAAAAAAAAAGTATCAAGGCTGATGAATTACAAAATGTATTGAACTTAGTTGATATGAGAAACTTGTACAATGTCCTTAAATCATCAAGCCTTAAGACCTGAAAGCTCTATGAACTCTGAACTTGCATGGCAGTTTTCACCTGTCTAAACACGTGTACATTTTAATTTAACCCATCCCCCAACCTCCTTCCCTCTGTCAGCCATCAGCTTGTTTTTTATATCTATGGGTATGTTTGTGTTTTGTTTTGCTTTGCTTATTCACTTGTTGTTGTTGTTTTTTTTAAGATGTATTTTATTGTTTTTGACAGAGAGAGAGACAGAGGCAAAGAGAGACAGAGAAGGGGGAGGGCCCAGAGCAGTCTCCATAGTTGTACGTCATTGGTTTTTCGACATGGTTTTGTTCCACACAGGTGGGCGGAGGCCTCCTGCATGGGAGACACGCCCCCTCGAGTCAGGGGCCCAACTGGGGGGCAAGAACTGAACTGGGGGCCTCCCATATGGGAAGCACAACCCAGTTCAGCATGTGGGTCCACATGGGCCAGGGCCAGGATTCGATCCTTAGTCCCCAGGGCTACAAAGCGAGCTCTTAACCTGCTGAGCCATCCCGGCTTCCCACTTGTTGCTTTTTCAGATTCCACATATAAGTGAAATCATGCAGTATTTGTCTTTCTGACTTACTTAGCATAATACCCTCAAGTACATCCATGTTGTTGCATATGCCAAGATACCACTTTTTATTGCTTAATAATATTCCATTGTATATATGTACCACATCCATTTGCCTACTGATGGCCTAAGATCGCTTCCATATCTTGGGTATTGTAAATAACACCGCATATACCTTCTTTTTTTTTTTTAAAGATTTATTTTTATTATTTTGACACAGAGAGAGAGAGAGATACAGAGACAGAGACAGAGAGAAGGGGGAGGGCCCAGAACAGTCTCCATAGTTGATTTTTCCACATAGTTTCATTCCACAGGTGGGTGCAGGGCTGCGCAGGGCAGGAACTGGGCCGGGGTCTCAACCCGGTGAGAACTGAACTGGGGGCACTCCCCAGTTCAGCATATGGGTCCGCACGGGCCAGGACCGGGATTCGATCCTCGGTCCCCGGGGCTGCAAAGTGAGCGCTTAACCCACTGAGCCATCCAGGCTTCCACTCTTTTTTTTTTTTTTTTAAGATTTATTTTTATTATATTTGACAGAGAGAGAAAGACAAAGAGAAAGGGGAGGGCCCAGAGTAGTCTCCATAGTTGCACGTCTTTAATTTTCTACATAGTTGTCATTCCATAGGTGGGCACGGGGCTACACAGGGCAGGAACCAGTAAGGGGCTTCCTGCATGGAAGGCTCACACTCATGAGCCAGGTGGAAGATGTCCTGAGCAGGAGCTGAACCAGGAGCCTCCCACGTAGGAGGCTTGCCCCGGTAAGAACTGGATTGGAAAGCACACCCCAGTTCAACATATGGGTCTGCATGGACTGGGGCCGGGACTCGATCCTTGGACTCTGGGGCTGCAAATGAACACTCACCACTGAGCCATCCCAGCTTTCCCAATACTGCATATATCTTTTTGAATTAGTGTTTTGGGTTTCTTTGGATAAATACCCAGAAGTGGAATTGCTGGGTCATAAGGTAGTTCTACTTTTAATTTTTTTGAGGAACCTCCATACTGTTTTCCATTATGGTTGCATCAATTTGCAATCCCACCAACAGTGCACAAAGGTTCCCTTTTCTCCACATCCTCACCAACTCTTGTGATTTGTTGACTTTTTGTTAATAGCCATTCTGCTCATTGTTAGTTTTGATTTGTATTTCTCTTGACGATTAGTAATATTGAGCATCTTTTCATGTGTCTATTGGCCATCTGTACTTTTTGGAGAAATGTTTATTCAGGTTTCCTACCCCTTTTTTAATTGGATTATTTGTTTGTTTGGTGTTAAACTGTAGGAGTTCCTTATATATTTTGGATCTTAACCCTTTATTGGATGTGTCATTGGTGAATATCTTCTTCCATTCAGTAAGTTGTCTTTTCATTTTGTTGCTGCTGTCCTTTGCTGTGTAAAACCTTTTTAGTTTGATGTAGTCCCATTTGTTTTGTTTCCCTTGCCTGAGGAAACATATCCAAAAAGATATTGCTAAGACTGATGTCAAAGAGTTTACTGCCTATGTTTTCTTCCATGAGCTTTAGTGTCAGGTCTTACATTTCCATCTTTAATCCATTGTGAGTTTATTGTTGCATATGGTATAAGAAAGTGGTCCAGTTTCATATTTTAGCATGTGCTATCTAGTTTTCCCAGCACCACTTATTAAAGACATTGTCTTTACCCCCATTTTATAGTCTTGCCTACCTTGCTGTAGAATAATTAACCATATAAGCAAGGATTTATTTCTGGGCTCTCTATTCTGTTCTGTTGATCTGTTTGCCTGTTTTTATGCCATTATTACACTGTTTTAATTATTGTAGCTTTGTAATATAGTTTGAAATCAGGGAGCATGATACTGCCCACTTTTCTTTCTCAAAATTGTTTTTGCTGTTCAGGGTCTTTTGTGGTGTCATGTAAATTTTAGTGTTCTAGGTCTGAGAAGAATGCTGTTGGTATTTTAATAGGGATTGCACTGAATCTGTATATTACATTGTGTAGTAAGGACCTTTTAACTGTTTTTTAAATTTTATTTTATTATTTGTTTTGTTTTTGAGAGAGAGTGAATGAGTTACCAGTTGTGCCGCAGTTCAGCATGTGGGGTTTGCATAGGATGGAGCTAGAAATCAAACCCCAGACCTTGTGATTGCGAGACAAGTGTTCAACTGCTGAGCTATCCCAGCATCCCTGGAACTTTTAACTATTAATCCTTCCAATTATTTGTATGCTCTTCAACTTCTTTCTTCAGTGTGTTAGTTTTTTGTTTTTGTTTTATTGTTAAATTTATTGGGGTGACATTGATTGGTAACAATTAGACAGTTTCCAGATATACAAGTCCACATCACATCACCTATGCATCGCATTATGTGCTCACCACCCAGAATCAGCTCCCCTTCTATCACCATATGGATATAGGGTGCCCACTCCCACCTCCCCCCACAACTCTCCCTCCCCCCTTCTCTCCCCTCCCCGGGTAACCACCAAACTATTGTGTCCATAATGCTGGTGCCCACCCCCCACCTCCCCTCGCACTCTCCCTTCCCCCTCCTCCCCTTCCCTCAGGCAATCACCCAGCTATTGAGTGTGTCCATAGGTCTCTGTGTCTTTGTTACTTTC
>PVKE010031048.1:0-19267 GCA_004027555.1 Craseonycteris thonglongyai
GTTCCGGGGATGCCTGAGTGAACAAAACACAAAAAGCTCTCTCTTGTGGAGATGACCAGTGATACTGGTTGATGGCCAACTAGATACTGGTCAAAAGATGTGACTAAGAGTGCTCTGAAAGAAAAAGAAAGGAGGATGCTAGGGGAGAGGACAGCTGATATTTTAAATAGGACGATCACCAAAGTCTCCCAAGAAGGTGTACTAGGCAAAGACCAGAAGATTCGAATGATAGAAGTGAGATCTGCAGATACATGCAGACACAGGGAGAAAGAACGTTCAGGACAGAGGTAACAGCTAAATACTATGGCCCTGACACAGGAGTATGCAGAGGGTTTTAAGAAAGAGCAAGAAAACTATCAGCATGACTGGAGGAGAGCAGATGGTTGAAATGGAAATAATGAAGAGGTTGCAATTCTTGGCAATGGTAAGGTGTATACAACAGTGAGAACAGAGAGGTGAATGAAGTATGGTTCAAGACAGGGTCCCAGGAAAAGAGGAGCCGGGAGTTTAAATCTTCCAGACAGGAGTGAAGGACTTAGGATTGTGTAGATAACTGCAAGATCATAGAAATAAGCAACATTGCTTTGCCTACATAGAGTTTTCACTTACACATGTTCCCTTACATGTCTTTCTGGAACCGCACTCAAATATATAGCCAGTCTAATTTAATCACTACATTTGCTAAAGAAGAAAATACTGAAAGGTGGTATGATGCCAGATAGCTCTAATGCATCTTATTACCACGTTTTGCCATGTATAATACATACTTTTTTGCCCAAATTTGTGAAGGAATAAGGATATGCATTATACATGGGTAGTACTACTTCCACATCTCTATAAAAGTTTTTAATTCTTCTATTTATGCTTATGAGTTAAAAGTGTTACTCTAAAAAGCAATCATTTAAAAATCAAAATGAAAGATTTTTTCTATGAAAGTTTGGGCCAAAGGGGTGGGGGCACATTATACATGGGAGTGCATTATACGTGGCAAAATATGGGAAATAAAAAAGCAATTTAAAATTGTTTTTTAATTACTATAATAGTATATCCTTGAGAAAACTGGACTTGGTTTTCTGGATTTTTTATAGTCTTTCCTATTAAATATTTTCAGACATTTATTTATTTTTATTAACACTGACATTTATTTTACTACATATTGTTACTTACTATATATCGCTATATTATTTAAATTATTATATTTAATTTTATAATTAAAAATAGTGCAAATTATTAACAAAGTATTTAGAATGTATGTGTCTATTGACTCATTTTATCCACAGGGATTTTTATTGTCATCTATCATATTTAATAATAATCTTTTAAGGATTTAGTATACTAGTATATTAAGCGCTGCATGTACTATTTTTTTATTTACTGGTTGAAAGCTTCCTTTTATATAAACAAAATAAGTTGTGGCAGTATCAGATAGTGGCTAAACTGGTACAAGAATGGCCTAAGGTTTTCCTATTGTTCCCTAGAACAATTTTAAAAAATTACCTATCAGCATAACTGTACACTGTATAGAGTGTACTGGACATAAGTCATGTATAAAAAGCTTTAGAGAAACTATCCAATTTGTCATTCTTGGTATTTGGATGATATTATCCAAATCCCTCGGGTATTTGTTTTCTTTTCAGTAGAATTTATTTTCATTTTTTCATTTCTTTTAAATTTTTTTGTCTTTTTATGAATGTAGCACACATTTTCACTGGCATTTTATAACTTAATGGGATGATATGTCTTTCCCTCATCATATCGATTGTGGCCCTATTTTCTGACTGTCATGCAAATTTTTATCCTGGTCTGTGGTTTTTTTAATATTTTAACTCCTACGTTATTATCATTTTCATCACATTGTGACAAAAATGCACCTAGCCCCAATATTGCTAAACGTTTTTGTAGAGATATATCATTCCCATCATATTTAGTAAGCATGTATTTATTATAATACTGTCATGATTCTTAGTTCATATACCCAATATTGCCTACACAGATGGATTTCTTGCATCCTTGTGGAATCGCCTCCTTTTCCTCTCATTTACAATTAATGTCTACATTTTAAACACGATCTTAAAGAAAACAGAATGATTTGTTGGAATAAAAATAGTTTCACAAAACAAATATGACACACATCATAGCTAGTCCTCCTGTCATGCTATTTGAGCCAACCTTTGAAGCAAAAGTCCCAAAAGAGCAACCTACTAAATTATTCACTCCTTGATTCTTATACAAGTCTCGCACAAGTTATATGCATCCTGTTGTCTTTTGAAGTTTCATTGATTGCAAAATATGAAACTCCTTCAGTATTCAAAATTGTTCTTTTGGGTTGCTTTTTATTTATCTCAGTCATATCTGTGTTTGGGACATGGGCAAATAACAAACATCAAAAAATAACATTTAGATTCAGTTCAATCAGGCACCAAATCTAGAAGCTAGCAAAATTCCTAGCACACAGTAAGTGTACAATATCTATTGTCAAATGAACTGATTGAAAGGTATTGAATTGACTATCCTAAAGTGATGCCATCTTGATCTGCTCATTTGTGTTTCTAAAGCCTTCTCTTTTGTTACTCTTGATCTTGAAACACGTATTTATTCTTGCCTTACCCTTTTCTGGTGCCCTTTCCTCCTTGACCCTGACAATATAGAATTCTCTCTTTTCTAATTTTTTTTTAATTATTTCTTTTCTATGCAACTTACTTTAAAAAAAATCTATATATATGAATATTTATGTTACACTATTAATATATAATTGTGCACTGCAATCTATACAAATGGAATGCCACTTTATACAATATAGCTCCCAGCTTTCTTTATTCCCTTGAGAGTTTGCTTCTATTTTGTGATGTAACTTACCTCTCACTGACAAAAGGGAACAGCTTTGCCCTCACTGTTAATCATCTTTCTTCTGTTATTTTCCTCCTTTTCAAACAGAGATCATATACTGCTGCCAAACATAATAATTATTTAGATTCTTGCTTCATCTTTTCTTCACATATTATGACGTCTATTTATTTCTTTTCTAAAATATTTTTTCTGATTTTCAAAAGTAATGTATGCTTATTGTAGAAAATGTAAAAAAATAAAGAAAAAATATATATGCAAATTTAAATCAATTCTGGATGGCAAATCACTTTCCATTCAAAGATTTTCCACTTTTTCTGTCAGTGTTTTTTTTTAACAAAATTAAAATTATACTGTAATATCATTACATATATATGTATATATAATATATAATAATTACATAACATACTGTATTATTATTTTTTAAGTTAATGTTATATTATGAACACTTTTGTGTCACTAAATGTTCTTCAAAACATGTGAAATGTGTATTTAAGTGATCCTCATTTTTTAGGACTTGGAGACATTTTGTTCCCTTCTTCATTGTTATAAATTATGCCATGATTAACATTTTAACATAAAATATTGTTTGTCTCTGATAATTTTCTTAAATTCCTCAAAGTACAACTACAACATAATTTATATAGACATCTTTATGACTCTAGATCTGCATTGCCAAATCATTCCTCTAAAAATATAATGTTTATCTTTTTCTACACATAATTGTGGTTCTCTACTTTGGGTCCTAAAATGACATAGGCATCATTGCAGACCTGTCCTTAGTAGCCGACGTGATGTGTCAATCATTTCAGTCATTCATTGTTGAAATGCCCTCATTTCACCCTTTCTGTTGATTTATTCTTTAATTTGTTCCTCTGCTAATTTCTTTCTTTTTTTTTTTTTAATTGTTGAATTTATTGGGGTTCCGGGTATACAATTCTACATTACATCACTATGTGTTGTGTTGTGTGCTCGTGACCCAGTCAGTTCTCTTTCCATCACCATATATTTGATACCCTCTCCCCTCCCCCACCCACCTTTCGGGCTACCTCCCTCTTTGCCCTCAGGCAATAAGTATTGACTGTGTCCATGAGTCTTTGTTTCTCTGTTACTTTCAGTTTTATATTCCACCTTTAAGTGAAGGTCATATGTTTCTTGACATTTTTCAGTCTGACTTATTTCAGTTAATGTGATGGTTTCAAGGTTCATCCATGTTGTCACAAATGGCTGTATTTCATTTTTCTTATCAGATGAATTTGTCATGCTGGTTTGTTATCTGATTATTTTTCACTTACATTAGTTTTTGTATTGTTTTTTCCCCAGTGTTCTCTATGGGAATAAAATCACGGAACTCCCAAAAAGTTTATTTGAAGGATTGTTTTCCTTACAGCTCCTGTAAGTATTCGATTATTTCTGCTCTGTTGAGCAAATATTGCATTTTAGTCAGTGTACCATCTTATAATTTCATGGAGGTTTCAGAAAAATCCAACCCAAAGTGACATAGTTTAATGACATGGAAAAGATTGGCATAGTGGAGCTAACATTGTTGATGGTTATTTATTTGCAGACACAACCGTTTGAAATTATCCCCAGATCTTTCTCTTCGTGCTATCACGACTCTGTGCCTCCTGCCTGCTTTGTTGTTTAAATCTTTTACAACCTCTGTCCTCTGTGAAACTTCTCTGGTTTGATTTTCAAATAGTTGGGAAGGAGAGAGACATAGCAATAAGTTTATCTACCTTTTTTCAAAGAGTCTGCAAGAGTGACAGTTCTGGAATCACAGTCCCCAACTCAAAGATGGTGTGCTGTAGGCCAGAACCTAGCAGCAACACTCGAACTAATTGTAAGGAAATGATCTGTAACTGCCTGGAGAATGTCTTTAAAGTCCACTCTGCTACACTGTACCTGCTTCTCATAAAGTAGTTATTTACTCTATATACTTATAAAAATAAGACTCAACCTGAGGTGTTATTTTTACTGCTTATATGAAAAGGAAGTTGGAAAAAATATGCTGATATTATGGTTGTTTCCATTGAATCATCAAATTTGATTCAAATCACCAAACACCTTTTGAGTAAGTACCCCATTTAGGACACACATTGGCCTCTCTCCTGTGGAAACAGATCAGTATGATGTCATTGCTTCTCTCAACTAGTTCACAATCTACTTTAAAATTTTCATCTAGAAAGTTATTTTCTCTTTTTGATATATGCATTTGTTAATGTTGGGGTTTATACCTTTATTTGGTAAAAAATGATTTCTAATCTCACAAACTTCCCAAATGTAGATATTTTTCCTCACCTGAGAAATGTTCTTATGTTCATCATTTCATCTTATTATCCATGCTTTAAAATTTTCATCATTATCCAGAAACTTATTTTATATCACAGCCTAATCTTCATGCCCACACACACACGTACACACACAAGCGAATTGTTAACAAAACATTTCCCCTTACCATGTGCACGACTCTCCAGTTTGCTCCATTTCTCTCTCCAATAGACTGATGAGTTAAAATACTGATCTTTGTTCCCTAATGATTTTATTTAGGTTCCATATTATTTTTTAACTCTTGCAACAGAGTTAGCAAATATTGTGTTTGATCATTAGTAGAACGATTGTGTACACAGTCCCTAAGCCTAATATTTTATGTCTATATTAAGGCTCATTCTTAAGCCCGCCAGGGCTCAAGAGACACGACTGTCTCTTTACTGCTGGCTAAGGGATTGGCCAAACATCTTACATTTGCTCGAAAGATGAGGTATTGGGAGAAAGAAGTACAGATAAATGGAAGAAACAAAATAAATTAGCATCCAATACTTTTTTCCTTAATGTTTGGACCACATAAATTTAAAATAAGCACAAGATGCTCAGAATGGAACCTTCGTCAGTTGTCCAGGCTCCCCACCTTGTCCTTGTCCTTGTCCATGACGCTCTGTGCTCTAACTCTTCTCTGCAGATAGCTGACAAATTAGGGAACAAGGTTGGTGGGACTTGTGTTGTAGCCCAGAGTGGGGAGGAATAGGTTAAATCAGGCCTGTAAGCTGTTAAGAAAGTATTATAGGGGAAGCCAGGATGGCTCAGTGGGTTAAGCGCTCACTTTGCAGCGCCGGGGACCGAGGATTGAGTCCCGGCCCCAGCCCGTATGGACCCATGTGCTGAACTGGGGAGTTCCCCCAGTTCGGTTCTCACCAGGGTGAAGACCCTGGCCCAGTTCCTGCCCTGTGCATCCCCACTCCCACCTGTGGAATGAAACTATGTGGAAAAACCAATGATGTGCAACTATGGAGACAGCTCTGGGCCCTCCCCCTTCTCTCTGTCTCTGTCTCTGTATCTCTCTCTCTGTCAAAAACAATAAAAATACATCTTTAAAAAAAAAAAGTATTATATAGACCACAGAGAAGGCCAAGCCTTTGCGGGGAAGTGAGGGGGGTGCGGGGGAGGGAGTGCAGGGGGAGGAGAGTACAGCAAAGAAAATCACCATGTGGAAGGCATAACTTGGCATGGGCCTGGGACATCTAAAAAGCAAGCAAGTAAAACAGAAATACCTTATAGTCATTAGAGAGTCTTGTGGTCAAAAGGGAAAACATTTTCAGTGTTAGAAAATAAGGCATACAAACCCCCAAACTACATAGTACAGATTTTTTCCAAGCTACTGAATATTTTGTTAAAATCCAAAGTATCAAAGCTGTAAGGTAAATGGTGATAGAAAAACAAAACAAAACAATATATATCCAAAAATTGATCTGCCCACAGTGGGTTAAGTTATTTTTGGGCTAAGTGGGCCTACATGACATAGGTGACCAGAATAAGTAACCCTAAATGCCTTCCTTTGGAACCTAGAGGAGGAATACTTTAGCTGGGCTGAAATCGTGTTCTAGAAAAGGTGGGCTTTCTGTGAGGCCTTTCTAGGCCATAAGGGTGAGGGAAGTGGAGAGCAGGGCACGTCTAGTCCCACAGGTGAGTCCAGCGTGAATAAAAGCTCAGACACAATTACGTATACCTGCGTGAATGATGCTGGCCAAAGTAGGATCCATAAACCAGAGTTCCATAAAATATTGATATACACTGTTAATAGCACACTCTTATATGGGGAAAAATGAGTTTGTGGGATATTGTGTTCAACTAAGCTAACTGGATATTTGTAATACAAGATGAGGACCTTTAATATGGTACTATACCATGTCACTCCCCCAGAGTGGTTTAAAGTATTCACTCAACACAAATCTTTATTAGGTACCTGGTATGAGCTAGGTACCTGGTATTAGCTAGGCACATGGAAAACATCAATGAACAAAACAGACAAATATCCCTGCTGTCTGGAGCTCAGACCCTTGGGGAAGGTGGCATGCAAATGACAGTCAGGAAATGACAATAAGGAAATCATATACAAGAAAGATATATGTAGTTAATACAATAGAAAAAGTAGATTGAAGTAAAGAAATTGAGAGTGCTAGGGGTTAGGGAGAGGCAAACAGAGGCTGGCAGTATTAAAGAGAGCAGTTGAGGTAAGCTGAATTGAGGAGGTAAGATCTGAGCGGGCTCAAAGAAGCAAAATAATTAGCCAGGTAGACATCTGGGAGCATATTCCAAGCAAACAAGTCTGGAAAGGAAGCCTGTGTGGCTAGAGCAGAAACAGCCCCTGAGAAGAGAACTTGGAGGTTGCAGGGTTCAGAGGGGGGCACTAAGGATCCTATTGGGCGTCATTAGTTATTGTCAGGATTTAGGTTTTATTCAGAGAAAATTGGGAGTTGCATGGTTTTAAGACAGGAGTTATGTGATCAGAACTGTCAATTACAAGGTCCCCTCAGTCTTTTGTTTTGAGAATAGCCTGAGCTTTTTCAAAGAGCGGCTCAAAGGACTAATGTTTTATCACATTTTTTATGATGCCTTGACAATAGTACTACCTCTACATCTTCTAGAGAATATGTTTAATCTTGTATATTAAATAAATGTTTAAGTACTAGACTGAGACATTCCTTAGATGACATGCCCCTTGCTTTGCTGGTATAACCCCCAGTCTTCAGCCTGTGATACCTAAATTATTATAGTGAAAGTGTTAGCGTTGTGGTAAAAGGAAATGTATTTCTTGATTGGGTTTTCTCAAGAGCAGACTCTTGAAGTTGGATTAAGGGGATGCTGCCCTTTAATTCTACAACTGTTTGATCAAACAGGTTATTGAATGCCAACAAGATCAACTGCCTTCGGGTAGACGCTTTCCAGGATCTGCACAACTTGAACCTTCTCTCCTTATATGACAACAAGCTTCAGACCATTGCCAAGGGGACCTTTTCACCTCTCCGAGCCATTCAGACGATGTATGAGATGCATATATGATATAGGTCAAGTTAGATGACTGTCATTTTCACCCTGAATTCGAGTTAAGTTCATTGCCAGTTGTGTGTAAAAGTGTTCTGTGTGTGTTTCCGAAAGGCACTTGGCCCAGAACCCCTTTATTTGTGACTGTCATCTCAAGTGGCTGGCGGATTATCTCCACACCAACCCAATTGAGACCAGTGGTGCCCGTTGTACCTCCCCCCGGCGTCTGGCAAACAAAAGAATCGGACAGATCAAAAGCAAGAAGTTTCGGTGTTCAGGTAATTTCTTCCTTCATATGACATTTCCCCGTGTAAGCAAAAACAGTGGCTATGTGAGATCTAGAGACAGCTGGCCTTTAGCTGAGTCACTACACGTTGTAGAATTATGTTTCTTCTTCTGTCCATAAAGAAAAAAAAAATACTATAAATACAATTTACATGGCCCTCCTATATGTAACATTTTTAGCACTGTATGAAGCAGAAGAAATAGGCTACCAGCCAAGCGAAAAAAGATGCCTGGATACTTCATACTGTATTCCCAGGGTTCAAACTCAACAGGGGCCTTTTAGCCAACTCCGAATGCCTGTGAGATCTCTTATTTGTTATACTGTTCTTCATTGAGAAACTGAAGGTAATTAAATCATGTTTTCATTTCTTCAGAAAGTGAGTTGAGACCTAGTTCTGTGACTCTCTCGGGCTCAGAAGTAGAAGCAATTCTCCTAATCCCTTACTTCTCACACAGTGTGCTGTTTTCTTATTGTGCATTCTCTTATTTTGAATAAGACTGTGAGGATACATATTTTCCCCAAAGGCCATTTTTTTAACACTCTGGGAATGTTACATTTATTTACAAAAAGCTAAATATAAATGCATTGTATTAATATTAAATAGAAAGCTTACTTTATTTAAATTTTCTGTTTGCTTAGCCCTAATCTTTTCTATTTTGTTATGATCAAATGCATTCTATATGTTTGAGGTAGTACGCTACCTAACTATTCCAGGCATATTTTACATTCGGCTATTAATTCATACTAAAAAGCTAATATCAAGACAAGGCTGGTTATTGTCCATGGTTCTAGATACATGTACTACTCACTGTACATTATTAGACTTCAGCCACTGCTGTGACTATACATTTTTCACCTAATTACTGTAGTAACTTTAGTCCATTCTTAATCTAATATAACTCATATCTCTGCTTGCTGACATTCAGGTGCATCTTCTATTTTTTTTCTCTTTTTTTTATTTTTTTTATTTAGCTAAAGAACAGTATTTCATTCCAGGTAGGTTTTGCTCGGTAGTAGGACTAACCACAGACACCCTTTCCTCACCTTATAAAATGTAGCTCCTCAAACGTTGATGTGCATGCTTTTGAAAGTACAGTGGGTACTGTGTAGAGAGATTTACTTCTGCGTAGATCATGGGTACGTAGCTGTTTCCTGAACACCCAACCTTTGCATGCAGCTTCTGATGTTAAACATACATATTATTATTAAACTCCCACTTTGTTTTTCCTTTTCTCTTTCACTTTGGCACATTATCTAAAATTTATCACAGTAGCTAAAATGTTTGAACCTGTGGCTTTCTACTTAAATCATTTTCTCTCCTTACATTGTATATCTGATCTTCCAACCTGTTTTTAAAGCATGACTTCCTGAGTTGATTTTAAAGACAGGTGTTATCTGTTTTCAAAGAGCTAGTTCTACATGTCGGTTGCAAACACACTGGAACTGTGTTTTAAATCACGAGCGCTCCTATTTTGTCTGTTTTCATAGATTTTATACTAAAAAAAGTGTCTCGTGTTTTGCTTGACTTTACTTACTGTCACCTCACGTCTTCTAGAAAAACCAGAGCTTTGTGCTATTCTGCACGCAGTTGCAGTGTGATACCTGCAGTCACAGTGTGATTCCCCCAAACAAGATTCGCACCCCGCTTGAAGACATCAACCCTGAGTAGTAGCCCTAAGTGCCTTGAATAGTTTAAGTAGATGAATGTCATGTTTCTTAGGAAAGCCACTGAACTCTTTTACCACTACAGTCTTAACACTCTCAAGGCTGATGGTTCTAGAACTAGCTCTTTGAAATACGTATCTTTACTTATTTTTTCCTTGCCTGCCAATTGTGTAAAATGCCTCTTGACTTGTTTGCTGTTTAAACCATGATGTAAAAATATATGTGAGTACTAATTAATCAGCCACATTTACCATCTCCTCGGTACATTTTAACAGCTGTAACTAAAAAGATATTCATGTAGTGTTAGTGTGCAAAACCATACTTATTGTCAAAAGAACTCTCGGTTTGGTCTCTATTTTAAAAAGCTATGTGTTGCTTGTCATAATTGAATTATAGTTTGAATAATTTTATGCATTTAACAGATTTTATTTTATTTATTTTGCGCTTGAATGCTTAGTAATAGTTTACATATTATACTAACTGCATAAGAAGTAATATATTGAAAAAACAGTGGATTGGCTTCCATTGGCAATCTATAAAATTAATTATATTTATCCAGGTATTAAGTAGAAAGTCACCTGGTAACTTTTACTTACCCAGAAAAGATTATATTCTAAACCCCAGAACACCTATTAGATAAAATATTAATATTGCTTAAATTCCAAAGCTACAGCAGTTAATAAATTGTTCCCAAATTATTCAATCTATTACATTTAAATATACTTTATTAACAATTTAGAAATCAGTATTTTTAACTGAACAAGTAAAGAATAAAAGTCAGGTTTTTATAAATTCTGATACAATTTTGCTCACTTATTGACAGCAGCCAAAATAGATTTTGGAAAATACCTTTGTATCAGATAGCATTGCTTAATTGCCACTTTCTGAAAATTCAATTTACATTATTTAAAACAATAATTACAGAAATCAGGACTCAGAAGAATTCTTTAATCATTCTCTTTTTTTCCCCCTTCAGATTTTAATTAATATTTGAGTCTATCTAAAGGTTACCACAAAATAAGCATCATAGTCATTGCATTGAAAGCAGATTATTTTAAATATAAGATGCCTAGTATGCCAATTATTTAGACTTTGTTCCCAGTATTTTCTCAGGTTACTTTTAAAAAACTTGAACTACAGTACAACTGATTTTCAATATATGTCATGGCATTAATTCCCAAACATAATGACACTATTATATTCAGCTTTGCAAACTTCTTACAAGATACTGATTCCATTTTAACTAAATGACATTATTTGTAAATTGGAAAGGCCATTTAAAAGCATGTAAGCTGCAACCTAAGAGTGAATCCAAACATGCTAATGATAGTTCTTGAAAATCTCAGTGATTAGTTTTTCACTTAATTGTACATGTTTGCTTCTCTACCACTATTCTAGATGGCATTCTAGATATTACAGTGATAACTCAAAAGAAAATCTATCCTGCAGAGAGTTCCTCTTTTAAAGGAATTGACAAGAATTTAATTTGTGCTATGCATCTTGTATGTCATTGCTTTTCCTGTAAGATCACTATGCTTCGAAAAAAAAAAATATATATTACAAAAGTTTACAAAGCATGACAGTTCCTACCCCACCATGCCATTCCCTGACAATTGCCACAGTAAGGAAAGAAGAAAGAGACCTTAGTTATATATATATATATATATATATATATATATATATATATATGCCTATTAATCTTAATTGGGATGACTTATCTTTCTTTCCTTCTGGGTGATCTTTACTTTTGCAGGAGTTCACCATGTGGGCTGTAAGTAAACGTGTCTGATCTGAAACACAATGTCCTTCCTTTTCAATCCCGATGTACTTTCTTCTAGTCTCGGTCTTTTGCGCCTTTTTTTTAATTTTTATTTTATTTCTTTCAAGAAGAAACCACAGATCTTTTGAGCTTCTCTGTTGTCCTTGTAGCTCACCTCCAACTTCTTCCTGGATGTTGTTCCTGAAAGCTGTTGTCCCCATCCTACAGTTCTGAGGAACGCTGGAGGCACCTTTCAGTGTAGCTCCTTCTTTGTGTTTCCAGGAAACCTTCGGTAGTAATACTCTTACTATGGTCATACACCTTCTGCGGGAAGAATGCATGTCATGTAAACAGTATTACATCTCCAGAACGTCTGTAGCTTTTCTCCTGCTTCCCTTCATCTTTCCTCTCCGTCTTACCCTTGGCCTAGTGGATGGTGTAGTGATTATGTAGCGAGATTTTCTGTTGTGCTTGATCTAACCATGTGGT
The DNA here is from genome assembly GCA_004027555.1 of Craseonycteris thonglongyai. Classification (NCBI taxonomy): domain Eukaryota; kingdom Metazoa; phylum Chordata; class Mammalia; order Chiroptera; family Craseonycteridae; genus Craseonycteris; species Craseonycteris thonglongyai. The sequence goes on from PVKE010031048.1 coordinate 12,363, forward strand.
TGCCAGGTATGAGTAAAACATGGTTCCGTCAAGCACCATGGAACGTCACGCAGCTTTCTACAGCATGACAAGCTGCTGAGGCTCAAATCAGGATTTACTTGTCTCTCTTTATAAAATCAAAATGAAAAAAGAGGGCTTTTGGGGCACTTCTGAAGATTATGCGAGAGGGAGAGAATAGTAAAAGACCACAGAAAATTAAAAAACCTTTGTACCTCTATTAGCCTGGAAAGCCCTAATTTAAAACGACATGTAGGAATATGTTTATTACTGGATACATTTTTAAATTCTTGACTCCGAGAAAAAAAAATCAGCTTGTTAACAATTAATAGCCATTGTGTGATTAGCTGTCAAATAGGCTAGAATGGCTCATAACTGGATCAGCAGAAAGTACAGCTGTGAAAAGCTCATCTCTATTAATGTTTTCCTGTCCTGTGAATCTAGTTACTCTTTTTTCCAGCAAATTCCAAGCCCTTGTTTTAACCCTCTCCTGACACCCATTGACCAAATTTCCCCAAATTGTGTCCCTGCTGCATAATCTATAGTTACCTTCCTTTTTTCCTTCCGAGAAATGAACAAACATTCTAACCTATAGACTCAGGTTCTTTGTTTTTTTATTTTTATTCTTTTGGCTTGAATCCCCAATAGGCACTGAAGATTATCGATCCAAATTAAGCGGCGACTGCTTTGCAGATCTGGCTTGCCCAGAAAAATGTCGTTGTGAAGGCACCACAGTCGACTGCTCCAATCAGAAACTCACCAGAATCCCGGACCACATCCCCCAGTACACTGCAGAGCTGTAAGTTCTGCCCGCAGAGCCCAGGTTGGGAGGCAGCAGGCGCCAAGGATTTGGATTTTTGCGTTGCCCTGTTAGTCTCCATAATTACATTAGCTTTAATTAACACACATTAGCATAACTGTTGCCTGTCCAAGAATATGTTAGAGGTTATATCTTCCTTCATCTTTCTGGCCCAAGATACAACTACAGGAATTAATTTATCACACAAAAATTCAGTGAGCCCTTAATAATACTAATAATTATAGCATTCATTTGATATTTATTTCTTCAGCATTATTTAGGCCCAAACCCATTTCTAAGCACATAGTAGATTTTTAAACATATTTAGTCTTCACAGCAAGCAAATAAAGTAGTTTGAGTATTACCATTTTGAAGGGTTCAGTGATTCTCAAGTATTAAAACACAAAGGATAGTTTGTTTTTTTCTGAAAAATGAATAACATAGCAGGAAAAGCTGAAAAGACAGAGTGTGATCAATTTGTATTTATAACCCTAACACAGGGCCTAGCACATACTAGGTGCTAAAATATGTTTCTTGAATAATTTATAGATATTAGGCCCATGTATGGTTAGCCTTTACTGACTTTATTTATAAAAGTAAGACATTTAATGCTAGGTTTCTAAAAATCCAAGAAAAACTGAGAGAAACCTCATCATTTTCTGAATGTCTTAGCAATGTTTATGTACAGCACCATCTGGTATTTGTCACTAAACACTTTGCATAGTTGGTTGTCTCTCTGTGCATGTATAATCCTTTTGTCTTCAATTTGATTATAGCCCCTTGAAGACAGAGATTGTGTTTTATAGTTATCTCCCACTGTGCCTATATTCATGCTTTTTACTCAATGAATTTTAAGCAATTTTAATAATTAAAAATAATGGAATGCTTTCAAAGAGATGACAGAAACTAACTACCATATTTGTAATGGTGCTTTTATTTCTATTATTCCTGTTAGTTCATGAAGCTGTCTCATAGCTTCAGGACTTCTAAAAACGCATGGAGACCATGCAATAAAAGCCCCCAAACTCTATGTTTATAATCATGTAGGAAGTTATGCTTATTTTCAATAATATTACAAACAGTAATTCAAACCATATCTTCCAGAGTGATAGATAATACTTTAAGAAGGCTTACTTGTCAATCAAGAATTCTATTAGAAAGTAGCATCTAATTTGTTTTTCAGCAGAGGTTGTGTGTGTGTTTTAAGAATTTGAGAAAATTTTTAAATTATGCCTTTTAGAAATCAGCACCTGAAAGAAAATATTTGCAATCATATATCTGATAAAGGACTTATATCTAGAATGTATAAAGAATTCTTACAACACAATAATAAAAAAAATGTAAATTACTCAATTAAAAATGGTCAAGTTACTTTATGTACATTTCTCCAAAGAAGATTTACAAAGACCAATAAGCAAATGAAAAAAATTCTCAGTATCACTTGGCACTAGGGAAACACAAATCAAAACCACAACGAGGTAACATTTCACACCCACTAGAATGTTTATAAAAACCATCCAACCAACCAAAGACAATACAAGTTAGATAAATTGGATTCCCTCTTACAGTATTGGTGGGAATGTAAAATAATGCAGACCCTTTGGAGAACAGTGAGGCTGTTCCTCAAAGAGTTGAACATAGATTTACCATGTGACCCAGCAATTGCACACCTATGTGTGTATCAAAAAAATTGAAAACCTATATCCACAGAAAAACTTATACACATGTTCATGGCAGCATTATTCATAATAATTCAAAAATATAAGCAACCCAAATATTCGTCTGAGAAATGGACAAACAAAGGTGGCATGTCTATACAATGGAATATTATTTGGCCATGAAAAGGAATGAAGTACAATAGACTCTCTATTAACAGAGAGTCTACTTACATTTATCTGGCATCTAAAAATCCCCATGGGTGCTGGTTAACTGAGAGTCTGCTGTACTGATATATGCTAACCATGGATGAACCTTGTAAACATTATTCAGGGTGAATAAAAACAGCCCCAAAAGGCCATATTTTGTATGACTCCACGTATGTGAAATGTCCAGAGTAGGAAACTCTGTAGGGATAGAAGGTAAATTAGTGGTGAGCAAGGACTGAAACAGAAGGGGTTGAAGGCAGGGCTGGGGAGCAGCAAAGTGAGAGTGACTATTGATGGTTATGAGACTTTTTTAGGGTGATGAATCTGTCCTGGAATTAGGCAGCAAAGGTGAGTGCCCAATTCTGTGAGTATACTAAGACAACACCGAATTGTACAATTTAAAAGGGTAAACTTCATGGCATATAAATTGTATGTCAGGAGAGCTGTTTTAAAAATTATGGAGCAAGTAATTAGGAAAAAGTGGTCTAAAATGCTTTCAGGGGATAGAGTCATAGTGAGAAGAAAGATTGAGAAATTGTGTTCTGCAGATTAGTGAAGGAGAGCTGGTTTTGATTTTTGATTATTATTTTTCTTTACTATGTGCTTTTGAAAAGATTTTTTTATTTGATCATTAAAATTTCCATGAAATGGAGAAAAAATTCAGTATTCTTGGCCCTCCATGTCTTTGGGTTCCACATCCATGAATTCTGACAACCCCAGATCAAACATATTTTTTTTTAAAGTTACGTGGATGCTGATGCGCTCCATGTATTTAGGCCTATGATGATTGCACCTGTACTGATCATGTACAGACCCTTTTCTTGTGATTTTCTGAATAATATTGTATAATAGCAATTTACATAGAATTTACATTGTATTAGGTATTATAAGTAGTAATTAGGTATGATTTATAGTACATGGGAAGATGTTTGTGGGTTATATACAAATATTATGCCCTTTTACATCAGGGATGGGAGCATCCATGGATTTTGGTATCTGAGGGGAGTCCTGGAACCAATCCTGCCTGGATATAGAGGGATAACTGTACTTTCCACAGATCTTCTGTGACGTGTCCTATAAGATAATCATTAAAATATGTTATGGTTCTGTGTAAGAAATAAAATATGATTCATTCCTGAATCTTGGTAATCAGACTTTTTCTTTTTCACCTAGGCGACTCAATAATAATGAATTCACAGTGTTGGAAGCTACAGGAATCTTCAAGAAACTTCCTCAGTTACGTAAAATGTAAGCCGTGCATTGGCCATCTATGTAAATTTCTGTGGTGTTTTGTTATGTTCCCCGCCCCACCCCCACCCCCATCCCTTTGCAGTTTTATTTAGATTCTTTTGGAAATTGGAAAGTAAAAAAGATCCAGAGAAATTTCCATACAGTGACTATCTGGTCATGAATTTAGGGTAATCTCTGAGAAGAACCAAGTAATTGGCTTTTTCTGTGCATTCAAGTGAGGCACCCGCCTTTCCATAGCAGAACTCTAGCATCTGACTTTATCTCAGACAGCTGGTTTGTCGTGTGGCCACAGCAGGAATCCAGCTGTCTGATGAATTGAAGAAAATTAGAGAGGCGCGCAGTCATGTTTTGTAACTTCCTTTACAGTTTCCCAAACCATGCTGTTATTTCTCTCCCAGCACATTCATGTCAACTCTTTGACTTTTTTGCTTCATGAAACTTTCATTAGAAGATAGTCAAAATTAATGATTACTAAACTGGCTCAGTAGCTCCTCTGTGTTACAACGTGTCCACAGCTCCTATTTTAAAATAAGTTTGTAAGCTCAGCAGTTTCACCAACACTCAAGACAGCACTCCGCCCTCTTGAGGAGGGAGAGTGACAGGCCTGAGGCCAGGGACCGCAGACCACCTTCCATAGATGAGGAGATGCCAGCAGGAGGAAAGGAGCGTTCTTCTGTGATGTCTGTAATATTATATTGTAATTGACCCAAGGTCACACAAACTGTAAGAGGCAGAGAAGACTGAACTACTTCTGTGACCTTGACCTTCATATTATCCTGCCTCCCAAAGAATTTCTACTTGCTTAATAGTCCTTTTTTTTCCTGTAGACACTAACTGCTTGTTCTTTTTAGCTCTAAGAATGCCTTTCAAGTCAACCCATATTTATTGATCAGCTAATTATGTGCAAAGGTCTGAGAGGAATAAGATGATACCCAAAAAAGGTTCTTGTTCTATGGGCATTCCTAGTCTTAAATGAACAGTGAGAAAGAAGAAAGAACATGCAGAAAAGTAGCACCTCGACTGGATATTCTTGCCCTCTGAGCAAACATTGTAGTATAGCATATCATTCAAAACACCAACAGTTATGTTGGTTGTTTAGACAAATCATTACATGAGAACATTGAGAAAAACTTTGTATTCAGATACATTTCTGATGCTATCTAAATGCTAACACCTTTTAGTCCCTCCTTCTTCTCTCTATGTAGTTGCCTTTTAATCATTAATTAATTCAATAGTTTTATTCAGGGACATTTCCTTGAAAAGTTCCTTATTAACTTTTATAGTAAACAAAAGTGTATGCAACTCAGTACCTGACCTCAAGAATTTTGTACTCCTGGGGACCCTTTCAGATCACTTTGACATGACCAGGCTGGCATTTTTCACTGTAAACCTTAGCCCATAGTATTGTTCTCAGCTTGATGAACTGGGGTGTGGTGTCTCTGCAGAGCCTTGGGACTGCTAGGCATGAGGAGCTTGCAGATGGGGGAAGACTGTTCAATGGAAGAAAATGATCAGAACCATCATTGTTAGAAAGAAATTGTTTAAAATCTTTGTTTCAACCATTTTTATTTAGAAACTTTAGCAACAATAAGATCACAGACATTGAAGAGGGAGCTTTTGAAGGAGCATCTGGTGTAAATGAAATACTTCTCACAAGTAATCGCTTGGAAAGTGTACAGCATAAGATGTTCAAGGGATTGGAAAGCCTCAAAACTTTGTAAGTGTTATTTGCATTGTGATTTTTCTGCCACAGAATTGTGGTTCATTGGTCACTATCATCCTGTGGAAAGAAGATACAGACCCTACTCTTCCTCATCTCCCACTCGTGTATATATTTATGTCTGTCTGTCTATTATCTCTATCATCACTCACACACACACACACACAACACACACACACACACACACACACACATTTTGTGCATGCAAACAGCTTCTTACTCTAATGTCCCTGACTTCAGTACGTTGCTTACAAAAGATCAAGTCTCTCTTGACTGTAGATTCAACAAAAAAGTTCAGCTCCTCTGTTCTGCTTCAGAATGGTCATTCTCTTTCCTTTTCCTCAAATTCCTTCATCTCAGACTCCATCTTGGCCCAGGGTCTCTAGCTTCAGCATCTGCTCCAACCCATGTGGCAGACTTATTCTAAAAGCATAATCTGGAGCCCACCTTTTTCTGTCCTTGAAAGGTCTTAGTGAAAAAGAGAAACTGATAATTGGTAGAACTTTCAATACCTATTTCAAACTTATGTCTGCTTACTCAGGGGCAGTGAGGTTGGGAAAAAGAAATTCTATATGTATCCAGATGGCTATAGGCCAAGGAGGATGGGATTGGATTGGAGACTCATAGGGATAACTCTTTAAGTTACTTGAATTTTCTACAGAGCATGTAGCTTTTATTATCTCTAAAGTATATAATTATGTTTGACCAATGTGGTAGGCTGAAAATTGGAAGACACAATCAAACTCTGAAGCCTGTGGAGAACATAAAGGAAACTCCCCAAGCAGCAGCCCTTGGTGGCTACAGTGGAGAGAGTCCCAAGAGCCACTGTTTTCCCTAAATCCTCCCCCTCCTCACCACCCTCAGAGCCACAGCCAGGACTGGGAGCCCACGAAGCCCTTGGCTGACTCTTTATCAAATGCAAAGGGAGGTGTTTCCCAGCCAGTGGGGAAATATTAATTGCTCTCCAAATCCAAAGCCTACTAAAACACCTCTGCACATGGAAGATGTGTGTCCCCTGAGGGATAGCTTGGACCCTATCCATCCCCACAGGCTAACTTGGAGCCCCTTACAATTGTTATTTAACTATTTCATCAGCCTTTTTATGCAGGAGATACTGAGCAGTGTGTAGAAGGAAGGCAGAGAAGATAAGCTAAAGATGGCTGCATCTTCTCCTACCCCCACTCCCTACCTCCTAAGATATTTCAGGTAACAGCCAAACACAAATCCTGCAATGAGCAGAAGCCTTTCTTCTTAGGCAGTAGTAGATGATGGA
>PVKE010031049.1:0-19266 GCA_004027555.1 Craseonycteris thonglongyai
GGGAGGAATTCCACAGAGGTAAAGTGCCACCTTCACCATATCATAGCAAAGACATATGAGGGCTGTCTGGAAAGTATCCAGCCATGTAACTGTTCTCATTATATTGACAATGAGTAGATTTTTTCCCCAGACAGCCCTCATATACTATCAGCATGACTTATCACTGTTGATATTGACACTGGTCACAAGGCTGAGGTAGTGTTTGTCAGGTTTCTCCAGTGTACAGTTATTTTTTCTTTCCCTTTTCATACTGTAGTTGTTGGAAGGAAGTCACTATGTTCAGTCGACATATACTATCTATTTCTTAGTTATTAGACTTTAAAAGTGACTTCTTTTAGTAAGTAACTGAAATCGATATTAATGTAAAAGTGAAAATAAGTATTTAACAGCTAAAATTTTCTACTTGCCACACAAACTGTAGTTACATATTTGGATGAAATTAACACCATATGCATCTTTAATTGTTTTCATTCTGAGTACTTTGGCAATTCTTATAAAGATTCATTGTTTTTGAAGCTATGCCACAGAGTAGAGACAGCTTATATTTTCCAAATTAAGTAAGTCCAAATCTCCACAAGTAAGTAGTCTTTAAGCAAAGACTAACAAAATGTGACTGCTTCTGGACTGTTTTTTTCTGTCTACCACTTTTATCCCATGTGGCACAAAGTAGATGGGCCCTCCCCATCTCACAACCCAATAGATAGTTCATCTCCATGAACTGCAAAATGAATTTAGGTGGTTTTTGTGAAGAAAATAACTAAGAATGACTGGTTGACATATGTTGGGCTTTGCATGCATTCTTCCTTAGGGCTACAGTAATCATATGAGAACACAATGACATTAAGGCCAGTAGCTCCCAATCCCCCTAGCAGGGAAGACCTGGCTCTTGAAGCACAATCATTATAAAAGTGAACTTAGTACGTGGAAGAAATTTTTGCTACTTATTTTCAGGACAGAGCCTGAGGTTGTCCTGGGATGAAGTGAGGCATTCCAGAAAGCTGGCCTTTGGCATTGCTTCTCTTCCCATTCCCAAGGCCCTCTCATTTGGTGATGGCCAGTTCCCCTTTCCTCCTCCGTGCTAGTTACCAGGAATCATTGACAGCACAAGTGGTCTTCAAGGGTGGCTGTCCCTTAAAGAGAGACTCCAAAAGGAAAGCTTTTAGTTAGTGGCAGTTGCTCTAGAAGGAGCTAATAGAGGATTCTGTCAGCCAGTTGCCTTCCCACTGCCAAGAAAAGATGGGTATCTCAGGCCAGACCAGAGTACAGATCAGAATCTGCAGGACTCAAGGCAGGGGCAGATTTGTTGACAAGGGAAATGTTACCGAACAGCTGAGAAAGTTTAAATCCACTTCATGGTACTCATCTAAAACTAGTAGAGTATAAGATGTCTAACACATTAGCTGAGGTCATGGGCTCACTCCTTATTTCCTTCCATGTCTTCATATAATCAAATACTTTATAGTTGAAGAGTAAAATAAGGGAAAAGCTTACAGAAAAGTGCTTTTGTCAGAGCAGTGACAAAGAAAAGGACTGAAATGATGCCATTTGAATATGATCCAAAGTATAATATTTTAGAAGTGCTCTTTACTCAAAATATTTAGTCATTCTAGTAGTACATTTTAGCAAAGAGAAATAAATAGTCTTGACCTTGACCTGACTCTGACCTCACTCAAGGAACAGCCTTAGAAGAAAATGCAAAGTTGATGCTGACTTTGCTTTCTCCACTGGGAAAAAATGAGAATCCAATTATGCTGCCTAGAAAGACATTCATGTCGCTTAACATGAAGTGCTCCAAACAAAAGACTTGTACTGAAATAAAAGGTGAAAAATGCATACTAAGAACCAAGATTTTAAAACAGTACATCTGGTATGCAATTCATTGTAGGGCTGTAGGTTATTAGGTTCTTTAAACATCTCTCAGAGAGCCAGCTATAATAGAGGAGAAGAAATGAGTTCCACTGCACAGTCCGATTTTTATTTTGGCTGTAACATTTTTGGTAAATAACACTGAAAGCACTAAACAACCAAGAGTTTATCAGTTGAAAAAATGATGGGCCACAAGTTTTTCTGGGGAACACATCAAAAAAGCCATTACCCTCCCATTTGTGGAAAAATTCTGGTACTTCCACAGTACACAAATTCAGTTCCTATTCTTAATGAGACTGTAGTTTGTTACTTCCATATAACAGACTGGATCTTTGAACTTGTTTTTTTTACCTTTGACTTACCACAAATACCTAGTTGATCCGTAATAAACAATCTAAAGTACTATATACATCTGCCGCTTTCATTTCTTGAACACGTAAAATGGATCTCAATACCAACTAAGGAAATCACACTAACTAAAAATGTACTATAGGTAAATACAGTATTGATCAAGACTAATTCTTTTTGAAAAAGATCACTCATCTTAAACATTAACTCTAGTGGGTTAAATGTATTATAGTGATCAGAACATAAAGATGGTTGTGATTAGTGGAATTAGCAAAGGCTATTATTTCAACCACTGCTCAAGACATTTTCAGCCCTGCTAGAATGTTGCTTTTCACAGAAAAGAGACAAGCAGGAATGGTAACAGATGCTTACTGGTTTACATTAGTACATGATTCAAATATACAAAGCTCATTGTTTTCCAATCTTAATAAAACATTAAATAAACTATCAACCACAGTGCATAATGCTAAAGCTATTAGAGCAAATCTGTTTTTATTGCTTTATCTAAACTCTTGGATAAATTTTTATCCCAAACCAGAAAGTCACTAAGCAAGACAATAGTTTCAATAATGTGAGGCTGCACAGGCTGTGTCCAGGAATCAAACCCTGAATCTCATGACTGTGAGGCAAGCACTCAATGACTGAGCTATCCTGGCCTCCCATTTCCTCATTTTTAATAGAGGGTGTTAGAAGTAGACAAATACTTCTGTTCTGCCAAGCTCTAAATTGACTTCAGAAAAAAACCATAAGGCACTGGAGATTTCCTCATAGGTTTTTCTATTGACCCAATCCCTCTCCATTTCATCGACCACCACAGGATAATCATCTTCTCTGATTGAAGATCGGAACATGTGTTCTAGTTCTAAATTCATAAGTATTAGTTCCAACTCTCCGGGGCTTCCCTCAAATAGGGGGACTAGACTGATTCCCAATCTCTTTTTGTAGGGGAAAGTAGTTTCATTTACCACAAAACTTCAGATTAACAACCAGAAGCAAGAGGGAGAACACTCATGAGACACAGCATTACCAGAATGGAGAAGTTCGTTAAAAGTGACCGGATTCTAGCCCCACTGCCAAATAGATATAAGTAAGGGCAAAACCTACAGTGGTAACTTGAGACCACCAAGAAGACCAAACCCCAGAGGGAGAGGGTCTGCTAATAAATATTAGACATACCGCCATGCTTCTATTGCATGAAATACTCACTACCTTAAAAGGATGCTGTGGCAGTGGAATACCAGTGTCTAACAAAGGCAGCTATTCAGGTAGGTACTTGACAATTTCAATTCTGACCAATCAGTTCAAACTGTAACATCTGCCAAAGGATTCAGTTATTCCAGATCTAAAATAATACTAGGCTCTTAAGAAATCATTTAACCATTCTATATGGCAAGTTTCTCTCCCTTCCCACAATATCTTGGTAGGAAAATGATACCTTTGTTATTTAGCACAAAGGTGTCCTGGTGTAAAATGCTGCAAATTACAACCAATTCAAGTCACAACAAGACTTACTCACCAAAAAGGTTACAATCTTATACATGGTTGGTGGTACAACATTGTGCATGCAATTAAAGCCACTAAGTTATATATTTTAAAATAGTGAAAATGACAAATTTTGTATTACACACATTTTACCACAATTAAAAAAAAATGAGAAATTGGAAGGGACAAATTAAATACATCTAAAAATATTTTTTCATTAGGCATGAGTATATGCTTTAAAAAATTAACTAGTACATTTTTTAAGTAAAATGAGTTCATTATGATGCTTGAATTTTATATTTTTATTTATTTATTTTTATTTTTGACAGAGAGAGAGAGAGAGAGAGAGAGAGAGAGACAGAGAGACAGAGACAGAGAGAGAACTGAACTGGGGGAGCTCCCAGCTCAGCATATGGTTCCGCAAGGGCTGGGGCCGGGACTCGATCCCTGGTCCCCGGCGCTACAAAGTGAGCGCCCAACCCACTGAGCCATCCCGGCTTCCCCAGATGCTTGAATTTTAAAAGACTGACTTTTAAAAAAAATTTTATTAAATTTATTGAGGAGACACATTGGTTAGTGAAATTATATATTAGGTTGGTACAAAAGTAGCTGCAATTTTGGACCATGAATTTTAAATCATTATAACTAGGCTCAAACACATCTTTATTAATCAAAACAGGAACCATTACAATCAACACATTTTTGCCAATGAGAAATAAGTTTGCTTATTCCTGTAGTGTAAATAGCCATGATTCAGGACTCAAAGAACTCTTGGAAAGCATTTTCTGCATCCTGCTGATTGTGGAAGCATTTTCCCTGCAAAAAGATGTCAACATGCTTGAAGAAGTGGTAGTCGGTTGGCCAGAGGTCGGGTGGATATGGCGGATGAGGCAAAACTTCATAGACCAATTTGTTCAACTTTTGAAGTGTTGGTTGTGCTACATGTGGTTGGGCATTGCCATGGGGGAAGAATTGGGCCCTTTCTGTTGACAAATGATGGCTGCAGGCATTGCAGTTTTTGGTGCATCTCATTGATTTGCTGAGTATACTTCTCAGATGGAATGGTTTCTCCGGGATTCAGAAAGCTGCCGTGAACCAGACCGGCAGCAGACCACTGAACAGTGACCATGACCTATTTTGGGTGCAAGTTTGCTTTGGGAAGTGCTTTGCAGCTTCTCGGTACAGCCATTGAGCTGGTCATTGCTGGCTGTCGTATAAAAATCCACTTTTCATCATATATCACAATCCGATCGAGAAATGGTTCATTGTTGTTGCATAGAAAAAGAGAAGTCAATAGTTCAAAATGACAATTTTTTAATTTTCACTCAGCTCATGAGGCACCCACTTGTTGAGTGTTTTCACCTTTCCAATTTGCTTCAAATGCCAAATGACTGTAGAATGGTTGGTGTTGCATTCTTGGGCAACTTCTAGGGCAGTTTCAAGAGGATCAGTTTTAATGACTGGTCTCTATTTTTCGCTGTCAACTTCCGATGGCCAGCCACTACGCTCCTCATTGCAAGGTTCTCATGTCCTTTGCAAAACTTCTCGAACCTGTATGTCTGTACTCTATGTTCTGCACTGTGTGCTCATTAGCAGTTCCTGGGCCAAATGCACCCTTGATGTTGTGAATTGTCTCCGCTGCTTTACAACTCATTTTGAACCTGAATAAGAAAACTGCTAAAATTTGCTTTTTGTCTAACATCATTTCCACAGTCTAAAATAAATATAAAATAAACATCAAGTAATAAGTAATTAGCAAAAAATAAAGCGAGAAATGCGCATTAAAATGATGTATAACACTCACATTTATTTAAGAATGTATTCCAATGTCAAATGACAAAGTTCAACAGTGCAAAAACTGCAATTATGTTTGCACCAACCTAATAGGTTTCAAGTGTAAATTTCTATAATACATCATCTATATGAGGGCTGCCCAGAAGGTTACCAGCCATGTAAAATGAAAAATAGAGGCATTTATGGCTGGATTTTTTCCAAACAGCCCTTGTATAATGCATTGAACCAACTTTTTCATCAGTAGTACTAATCAACATCAGTCACGTGACAAAAATATCCTAAGAATCAGAAAGTGAATGCCTACAGATACAGTTGGATTTAACTTATACATGTTAAATTTTGAAAACCTTAGTTATATATGAGTTACTTATGAATGAATTTAAAGGGAAAATGATAAAACTCCACTCAAAAAGGTGATTTTTATCTACAGTTAAGGATATGTATGTGTGTGTATGTGTGTACACACACATATTTTGCAAAACAAGTACCCAATAAGTATGGTATAGTGAGGCCCATCTAGAATAAAAAATGTTAGATGTAGAGATGATTCCAGGTGTCTCTTCTCTTTTTCCCTTGGTGAGCTTAGCCAGGTGTTGGTCAATTTTATTAATTTTTTTGAAGAACCACCTCTTTGTTGCACTGAATTTTTTAAATTTTATTTTATTGTTTTTGAGAGAAGGTGACAGAGAAGGGGGAAGGGCCAAGAGCAGTCTCCACAGTTGTGCGTCATTAGTTGTGACATGATTTCATTCCACACAGGTCAAAGTGAGGCCACGTAGGTTGGAAACCAAACCAGGGGCCTTCTGCATGGTAGGCGAGAACCTTCACTGCCTATCTTGGTGGTTACCAGTTGTGATGCAGTTCAGCACATGGTTTTGTATGGGCTGGGGCCACGAATTGAAACCTGGACCTTGAGATTGTGAGGCAAGTATGCACCCACTGAGCTATCCCCAGCAACCCTGTTGCACAACTTCTTTCTGTTGTTTTTCTGTTCTCTATTTCACCTATTTCTGCTCTAATTTTTATTATTTCCTCCCTTCTGCTGACTTTGGGCTTTTTCTGCTCTTCTTTTTCAAGTTCTTTAAGATGCGATATTAGGTTGTTCGTGATTTTTCTTCTTTCTTGAGATAGGCCTGTAGAGATATAAATTTGCCTCTTATTACTGCTTTCGTTGCATGCCAATCATTTTGATATGTTGTTTTCATCATTAGTTTCTATGTTTTTTTTTTTAAGATTTATTTTATTATTGATTTTTGACAGAGAGAAACAGAAACAGAGAGATACAGAGAGAAGGGGGAGGGCCCAGAGCAGTCTCCATAGTTGACATTAGTTTTCCATAGAGTTTCACTCCACAGGTGGGCACAGGGCTGCGCAGGGCAGGAACCGGGCCAGGAGCCTCCCACATAGGTCCTGGCAAGAACTGAACTGGGGGCACACCCCAGTTCAGCATGTGGGTCCGCCTGGGCTGGGCCTGGATTCGATCCTCGGTCCCCGGGGCTTCAAAGCGAGCGCTTAACCCGTTGAGTCATCCCAGCTTTCCCATCTACATATTTTTAATCTCTTCTTTTATTTATTCTTTCATATTGTTTAATCTCCATGTACAAGTAGTTTTTTCTGCTTTCTTTTTGCAGTTGGTTTCCAATTTCAAAGCTTTTTGGCCTGAGAATATACTGATTATGATTTCGATCTTCTTAAATTTGCTGATGCTAGTTTTGTGACCCAGCATATGGTCTATTCTTGAGAATGTTCCATATGCACTAGAAAAGAATTTATAGTAAGAATGTATAGTCTTGTGTTGTAGGATGAAGTATCCTGTAAATGTCAATTATGTCCAATTGCTGTAATGTACCGGTATTACTTAAAGTTGGTATTTCCTTATTTATTTTCTCTTTGGAAGATCTGCCTGTGGCTGTCAAGGCGGTGTTTAGGTCCTTTACTATACATGTGCTTTTTTCACTTTCTCCTTTTAGTTCTGTTAGTAGCTGCTTTGTAAATTTTGGGGCTTCCTGGTTGGGGGCATATATATTAATGTGTCATGTCTTCTTGTTGTATTATCCTCTTTATCATTATAAAGAGTCCATCTCTGTCTCTTACTACTTTTTTTATCCTGAAGTCTGCTTCGTCAGCTATAAGTATGGCTCCACCTGCTTTTCTCTGGATGCCATTTACTTGGAGTATTGTTTTCCACCTTTTCACTTTGAGTCTGTGTTTGTCCTTGTGGCTAAGGTGTGTCTCTTGGAGACAGCATATGGTTGGGTTTTATTCTTTGATCCAATTTGCTACTCTGTCTTTCTATTGGTGAGTTCAGTCCATTTACATTTAGGGTGATGACTGATATATGAGGATTTCCTATAGCCATTATACCTTTTGATTTCTAGTAGGTCTTTGTTTTGATTGCTTTCTTGTTTTTATTTCTTCCTGTCAGTTATTTTAGTTTGATGGTGTTCTATGATTGTTTCCTCTGTTACCTCTTTTTCTTGTTACGTGTCTCAGTTTTAAGTTTTTTTTGAGTGGCTACCATTAAATTTATGTAAAAGGAACTTTCATATATACATTAGCCCCTTTTCTTAATCATGCTTTGGGGGATGGCTGGTTGGTGGAGAAGGCAGAACACACAATGTTCATCAATTAAATTTGCCATCTTACATTGGTAAGGTTTGTGGTGCATCATTGCAAACATAATAATAATGAACAAATTTGAAATATTTTCAGAATTACCAAAATATGACAGAGACACAAAATGATCAGATGCTATTACAAAAATTAGCACCAACACACTTGCCTGATTCAGGGTTGCAAAAAAACCTTCAATTTATTAAAAACAAAGCAAAACACAATATAAGTGAAGTGCAATGAAGCAAAGTGCAATAAAACAAGGTATGCATATACTTACCTATGGTAAGGACTTCTCAAGTAAATCATTAAATAATCAAAAGATTTACTAAACTTCTAAGCTTAGCAAAGATTATTTTAAATATCAAAGCAAAATATCCCAAATGAAATGAGATTACCCTACATAAATTAAAAATCATACTTCATTTTCTTTCAGTTACAGGTAAATTTCAAAATAGATCTTAAGGGTATACAATAAGATGCTGCAGTTAGAATTTGTAAGCAATAGAAAAATGCAGAATTATTATTGCAGTAACTAGATCTAGTGCCATTTGTTAGAAATGATAAACATTATTTGTCTGTTATCACACTAAATAAATAATAAAATTAAAAAAAATAAAGTGCTACAAGAGGGGCTTACTATTATTCACTTGTATGTAATTTTATTCATGATTACTCAGCAAGAAATCAATTATTCAGTTAATAGTATTAAGAAAATGAGAGAGGATTTCCTATTCTAAAAGCATTCATTAACATTCAGATTAATATAAAGAAATTCAACATCAGATTCCTTGAAACCCAAACAAATATATTTAGTGAACTCAAGATTTGCAGGTATTTTCAATATGCAACTTGCTTTTATTTTAGGGAGGTACCATTCCTTCAGCATTCTCAAATAATAAAAGTGATTTCACATCTGTTGAACATGTAAAAATTTACAATTGCTTTACTGAATCTCAGGAATGATACCTCATAGGAATTAACATAAGCAGGGGTCCCCAAAACCCAGGCCACAGACCAGTAGTGATCCATGGCCTGTTAAGAACTGGGCTGCCCAGCAGGAGGTAAGCAGTGGGCAAATGAAGCTTCATCTGTATTTGTATCCACTCTCCATTGCTCCCATTACCCCCTGAGCTCTGCCTCCTGTCATATCAGCATCAGATTCTCATAGGAGCATGACCCCTATTGTGAATTGCACATGCGCATTCCCTCACCCCTTCTGTGGAAAAATTGTCTTCACGAAACTGGTTCCTGGTGCCAAAATGGTTGAGGATTGTTGTAATAAGCTATCACATATACTCCACACACTCCTTATGATTAGTTTTAGACAACTGTTTATAGTCCTTTGCTTTATGGTCTTCAGACTTTCTCATTCATCCCAATTTAACAGGTTTATTAATACTACTGTAAGTAAGCTCTATGCTCTGTACAACTCTGGAAACTGGTCCTATTTCTTACGTCTAACTCATAATGCTACAGCCATGTCGTTTCACTTGCCTAACAGTATCTGAGAAAGATCAAGGTACTTTTTTTATTTCCCATTTCTCAGCACCCCTAAAAGGTGAAGACAGTACTACTTCTATTTTAAAGATAAAAATGGAAATACATAAAGCACAAAGACTGGTAAAGACCTAGTTTCTTGACTTTAGTGCTGGTTACAGGAGTTACGTTCAGTCTGTAAAAGCCCATCAAGCTACACACACTAATGATTTATACATTCTTCTGCATGTTATGTTATGCTTCAGTAAAAGGTTTTAAAAAGTATAAAACTAGAAGTTCTGATCCCAAAACATCCAGCGACTTCACTGACTTGCCTAAGGTCAGTGGTAGAGGCTGAACCAAATACAAGCCACATGACTCTCAGTGCTCTACTCAAACTGTCTTTTTGCTTTTACTGTTAATCATTTCCTTCCACTCAATCTCTTATTTATCCTTTGATCATCAACAAAGAAAATATTCTGCCTCATCATCAGAATATGCCTGGAACACCACTCTTAAAAATCCTTTTCTTCATGCTGACTTAATCTTACACATGTGTGGCAATATATATCCCTACAACAGCCAAGACTCATCCAAGCAAGGAGATCCAAATGCATTTCACTAATCAATAACCATGCTTTGGTAGTCTGACTGCAACCCTCATAAATAATTGCTGTATTGTGTACAATTATGATTTTTGTATTATTAAATTTATTGGGATGACACTGGTTGATAACAATTACATTGTTTCCAGGTGTACAATTCTATATTACATTGTCAATGCATTGCATTATGTTCTCACCACCCAGAATCAGCTCTCTTTCCATCACCATATTTGATGCCCCCTCCCTACTCCCCACCCCAGCTCTCCCACCCACCTCCCCCTTTACTCTCAGGTAACCACTAAACTATTGACTGTGTCCATGAGTTCTTGTTTCTTTGTTACAAATCACGATTTTAACTATAAGATATCTCACTCTCTAAACTGTTTAAGTCAATCTTTATACTTTCTTTAAAAATGCTAACAATTAAAATGTGGGAGAGAAAAGAAAATCTCACTCTATTTCCCACATCTCTTGGATTCTCTGAAATGATGGAGAAAGGTCAGTAGGACAACTCTGCAGAAATCAGATTTGTTTACCTAAATATTTCACATCTACTTATCTTTCCACTCTCACCTCTCAATACCATCTAGTCATATACCATATCCACCTATACTAACCACAATCATCTTAAAAATATTAGTTTCTCATCTGCCCCCAATGTTTTTATACAAACTATTTCCTCTGTCTAGAATACCCTTCCCCTTGTCCAATCCTTCTCTACTAATACTTCAGAATAAGCTCAAGTATCTAAGAATTGTTTTTAATTCCCCTCAGATCAAGCTAAGCTTCCTCTCGCCGCTTGGTGCTCACAAAGCACAGGGCTGCTTATACTAGTAGAATGAACAATAAATCAAGAGTCACAAAACTTACTGATAAGATATCAAACTATGTTGTGGCATCTGAAAGATAGCTCTATTCAGAAAATGGAGCATTCTCACAATCCTCACTCTTTAGGTAGGCTGGGTTCCCTTTTTATTTCTATAATCTGTCATAGCACCCTTTGACTTTCCTTCATAGCACTCACAATTGAATTTTAAACAATTATTTGTAGAATTAACATCTATCTTCTTCTCTAGATTACAAGTTCCATAACAGAAAGGGCACGTACTATGTCAGGGGTCTCCAACCTTTTGGTTTCCCTGGGCCAAGCTGGAAGAATTGTCTTAGTCTACACATAAAATACACTAACACGAATGATAGGTGATGAGCTAAAAATAAAATGCAAAAAAATCTCATAATGTTTTAAGAAAGTTTACAGGGAAGCAGGGATGGCTCAGTGGGTTAAGGAATTGCTTTGCAGCACTGGGGGACTGAGGATAAAATCCTGGACCCGGCCTGTGTAGACTCATATGCTGAACTGGGGTGTACTCCCCATGCGGGAGGCCCCCAGTTCGGTTCTGGTTTAGCCCCTGGCTCGAGGGGGCACGCCTCCCATGTGGGAAGCCCCCAGCCCAGTTCCCGCCCTGCATGGCTCCAGCCACCTGTGTGGAATGGAACCATGTGGAAAACCGATGATGTACAACTATGGAGACTGCTCTGCCCCCCCGCCCCGTCTCTCTGTCTCTGTCAAAAACAACAAAATAAAACTTAAAAAATAGTTTACAAATTTGCATTGGGCTGCATTCAAAGCTGTCCTGGGCCACATTTGGCCCACAGGCCACAGGTTGGACAAGCTTGGTCTATGTGATCCATAGCTACATTCTTAGGGCTCAAAAGAACCTGGAACATAATAGCTGCTTAGTGAATGTTTCTGAGAAGTTCCATATCACTTTGGTTCACTTGATAGGCCATTTTGGTTTACTGATTCAAAAATGATACTCTGAATTAGCGTCCCAAAACTGCTTCACATATGCAACTTATGTTTACAGATATTATGAGACAATTACAACTATGGCCAAACTAAAAAAGTGAAATAATTCAATTGCTTACATGTTTACTTCCCTTATTTTTAATTTTTCTCCAGTTTTATTTAAAAATTGATATACATAACAGTATAAAATTCAGACATATGGGAGGATGGCATGATTCACATATACTGTGACTACTTCCCTTATTAATAATGAATTCCTACATGGCAGGGACTGTGTACAATTATAGCAAGGTGACTGAACAGTTCAGATGATAGAGTCACAAACATCCTTGAGCTTCCAGCTTTACCTCTCAAGAGCTTGGGAACCCTGAACAAGTGACTTAAACCTCTCTGAGCCCTTGTTTACATATATCTATAAAGTGAGGATAACATCACCTACCTCCCCAAGGATTGTTGTATTTTCCCCCAGCTTTACTGAGGTTTAAATAAAAACTGTATATATTAAAGGTATACCACGTGATGACTTCATACATAGAATTGGAAATAATTACCACAGCAAAATTACCAAATCAATTAAGATTTCCATAAACTCACACATAGTTACCATTATCTTTTTTTGTGGGGAGAACATTTTGATCCACTCTCTTAACAAATTCAAGTATACAATTATTATCTACAGTCACCACTGTACATTGGATCCCCAGAACTTATTCATTCTGCACAACTAAAAACTTGTAACCTTTGAAAAATATCTCATTTCCCTCACCCCATGGCAACCACCATTCTACTCTCTGTTTCTGTGAGTTTCACTATTTTAGATTCCACATGTAAGTGAGATCATGCGGTGTTTGTCTTTCTGTGTCTGGCTTATTTCACATAGCATAATGTCCTCCAGATTAATCCATATTGTCACATACACAAGATTTCCTTCTTCTGTTTTTTTAGGGCTGCACAATATTACATTGTGTGTGTGTGTGTGTGTGTGTATGTGTGTGCATACATACCACATTTTCTTTATTCATTCATCCATTGACTGGATTAGGCTGTTTCCGTATGTTGGCTATAGTGAACAATGCTGCAACAAACATCGGGGTACGTGTACTTTTGCAAAAAAATAGTTTTCAGATTTTTGGGATAAATACCCAGAAGAGGGATTGCTGGGTCACATGGTAACTCTATTCTTAATTTTTTGAGGAACCTCCATACAGTTTTCCATAGGAGCTGTACCAACTTACATTCCCACCAGCTGTGTATGAGGGTTCCTTTTTCTCCACAGCCTCTCCAACACTTTATCTGTCTTATTGACGACAGCCATTCTAACAGGTGAGAGGTGATATTTTGTTGCAATTTTGATTTGCATTTCCCTAATGGCTAGTGAAGTTGAGCATTTTCTCATACATCTGTTGGTCATTTGTATGTATTCTTTGGAGAAGTGTCTGTTGAGGTCCTGTGCAAATTTTTAAATTGCATTGTTGGTTCTTCTCTTGTTGAGTTGTATGAGTTCTTTATGTACTCGTATTTTGGATATCAGCCTATTATCAGAGGTGTTATTTGCAAATATCTTCTCCCATTTAGTTAATTGCCTCTTTGTTTTGTCGATGGTTTCTTTTGCTGTGCAGAAACTTTTTAGTTTGATGTAATTCCATTCATTTATTTTTGCTTTTTACTTCCTTTGCTTTTGAGGTCAAATTCATAAATTCCTCCCTGAACCTAAGGTCCATTAGTACTGATGTTTTCTTCAACACATTTTATTATTTCAGGTCTTATGTTTATGTCTTTGATCCATTTTGAGTTAATTTTGCTATATGGTGACAGACTGCAGTCCAGACTCATTCTTTTGCACATGGCTTTCCAATTTTCCCAACACCATTTAGCAAAAAGGCTTTCTTTTCTCCATTGTGTTTTTGCCTCTTTTGTTGAAAATTATCTGTCCATATATAGGCAGGCTTATTTCTGGGTTTTCAATTCTATTCCATTGCTCTGCATGTCTGTTTTTATGCCAATACCATGCTGTTGTGATTACTGTCACTTTGTAGTATAAATTGAAGTCAGGAATGTGATACCTCCAGCCTTATTCTTTCTTTGTAGGATAACTCTGGCTATTCTGGATCTTTTTTAATTCCATACAAATTTGACAATTTTTAAAATCTATTTCTTGAAAGAATGTCATTGGTATTTTGATGAGGGTTGCATTAAATCAGTATATTGCTTTGGGTAATATGACCATTTTAACCATGTTGACTCTTCCAATCCATGAACAACGAATTATCTTTCCATTTCTTTGTGTCTTCTTCAATTTCTACACTTGATCTTAGCCAAAAGGCCAAGAAGTGATTCAATTTCTTTTAACAGTGTATTATAGTTCTTATTGTATAAGTTCACATCTCTTGTTAAGTTTATTTCTAGGTATTTTATTACCTTTTTGTGGCTGCAAAAGGTATTGGGATTTTTGTTGTTTCTTTTCCTGATGTTTCATTGTTAGTGTATAGGAATGCTATGAATTTTTGTACATTGACTTTTGTATCCTGCAACTTTATTGTATTCATTTATTGTTTCTAATAGTTTTGGTGGAGTCCTTAGGGTCTTTATGTAAAGAATTATGTTATCTATAAAAAGTGATCATATAATTTCTTCATTCCCAACTTAGATGCTTTTTATTTCTTTATCTTGCCTGATTGTTCTGGTTAGGATTTCCAGTACTATGCTAAATAACTGTTGACAGAAGGCACCCCTGTCCATCTCCTGATTTTTAAAAAAATCCAGTTTTTTACCATTCAGTATAATATTACCTGAGTGTTTATTGTACATGGACTTTATTATATTGAGGTACTTTCCTTCTAAACTCATTTTATTGAGTGTTTTAATCATAAATGGATGTTATATCTTATCAAATGCCTTTCCTGTATTGAATGATATAATCATATGGTTTTCATCTTTTACTTAGTTTATGTAGCGTATCATATTGATTGATTTGCGTATGTTGAATGATCCTTTGTGCCCCTGGAATGAATCCCATTTGGTCATGGTGTACTAACATAATCTCTTTAATATATTGTTATATTTGGTCTGCTAGCATTTTGTTTAGAATTCTTGTGTCTATGCTCATTAGAGATACTGGTCTGTAGTTTTCTTTTTTGTGTGCTATCCTTACCAGGTTTTGGTATAAGATTAATGTTGGCCTTGTAAAGCGAGTTAAGAAGTATTGCCTCTTCTTCAAATTTCTGGAAGACTTTAAGGAGGACAGGTATTAAATCCTCTCTGATCCAGTCACTGTTTCATAGCATGTTGCATAATTTCCATGTATATGTGTTTTTTCCTCCTTTCTTTTTGCAGCTGATCTCCAATTTCAAAACTTTGTGGTCAGAGAATATACTTGGTATTATTTCAATCTCCGTAAACTTGCTGAGACTGGCTTTGTGTCCAAGTATATGGTCTATCCTTGAGAAAGTTCCACGTGCACTAGAAGAGAATGTATAGCCTTGTTTTGGGATGAAATATTCTGTAAATGTCAATTATGTCCAAATGATCCAATGTAATCATTTAAAGCTGATATTTCCACATTGCTTTGCTATTTGAATTGATAACTGTCAATGGGGTGTTTAGGTCCCCTTTTATGATTGAGTTCTCGTCAATTTTCCCCTTTAGTTCTGTTAGTAGTTCCTTTGTATATTTTGGTGCTTCCTGATTGGGGGCATAAATATTAATAAGTGTCATGTCTTCCTGTTGTATTGTCCCCTTTATTATTATGAAGTATCCAACTTTGTCTCATTTTATCTTTTTAATCTTAAAATCTATTTTGTTAGATATAAGTATGGCTATACCTGCTTTACTCTGGATGCCATTTACTTTAAGTATCATTTTCCATCCTTTCATTTTAAATCTATATTTGTCCTTGTAGCTGAGATGTGTCTCTTGGAGGCAGCATATGGTTGGGTTTTGTGTTTTGATCCAATCTACTACTCTGTGTCTTTTCCTTGATAAGTTCAGTCCACTTACGTTTAGGGTGGTTACTGATGTATGAGGATTTCCTAGACATTTTATCTTTTGTTTTCTAGTAGTTTGGTGTCTTTATTTTTTCTAAAGATTTATTTTACTGTGTTTGACAGAGACAGAGAGAGACAGAGAGAAGGAGGAGGGCCCAGAGCAGTCTCAACTGTTGTACATCATCAGTTTTCCACATGGCTTCATTCCACATAGGTGGGCAGGGGCCACATAGAAAGCTGGGCTGGGGACCTCCCACATGAGAGGCATGCCCCCATGAGCCAGGGGCCAAACCAGGGGGCGAAAACCAAACTGGGGGCATCCCTCATGGGAAGCACACCCCAGTTCACATATGGGTCCACATGGGCCAGGGCCAGGATTCAGTCCTTGGTCCCTGGGGCTGCAAAGTGAGCACTTAACCCACTGAGATGTCCCAGCTTCCCCTCTATTGTTTGTTTTTTGTTTCTGTCTGTTGTTTTACTATTGTGGTGTTCTATTCTTTTTTCCTCTCTCTCTCTCTCTCTTTTTTAATGTTATGTGGCTCTGTTCTGGATTTCTGTTGAGTGGTTACCATTAAATTTATGTAAAAGAAAGATTCGTATATACAGTAGCCCCTTTTCTTAAGCATGCTTCTCATCTCCATTACCCTTTGGAAATTCACACCTTTACTTCTTCCCCTTTTATATTTTTGTTATCACAAATTATCCCTAATTATTTTCACTTTTTTTGTTTTAGGTTGAATAGCCTCCTTCAGTATTTCCTATAATGTACCGGTAGGCCTGGTGTAGGAGAATTCCTTCAGCTTTGGTATATCCAGAAAGGTCTGTATTCCTCCTTCCCCCTTCCTTTCTCCCTACTTGCCCCACCTTCAAATGTTTTTATGAAATGAGTTGGTCTCTCAGTTGTGATTGTGTATTGCTTAGGAAGTCCTTTGTTGACTACAGTTGTTAAATTTGTTGTAACTTCCAGGGGAGAGATCAAAAGGAGCTCCTCTCATGCTGCCATCCTATCCTATCATTCCTGCCACTTTCTGAAGCAGTCAGTCCTGGAAGTTCTTTCCTGAGTATCTTTATTTGTGCTGTCATGGCTGTCTCAATTTTCTAAGTCAATTGAAAACATTTAGCTTTCCTGGTCACTTTTACTTTTGGAGAAGAGTCAGAAGTCTCATAGTGCCAGATCTGGTGAGTAAGGTGGATAAGGAAACACCATAATGTTTTTATCTGACAGAAATTGCCATGCCAGAAGTGACTTGTGACATAGAGTATTGTCTTGATGGAGGATGAAACCGTGTGTCCATTTCTCAGGCTGTTTCCTATGCACATCATTTCTTAAATGCTCTAATAAGCCCTTACAAGTAGGTATAGTTGTTTCTAATACTTTTGTCTTTTAACTTTTATATTATAATTAAAAGTGGTTTATGTCCCATCCTTACAATATTATAGTATTCTAAATTTAAGTATAGGTTTACCTTTACCAGTGAGTTTTATAATTTCATGTTTTTTTAGTGCTAATTAGTGTCCTTTCATTTCAACTTGAAGAATGTCTTTCTCATTTCTTCTAAGGCAGGTCTAGTGGTCATGAATTCTCCCACCGTTTGTTTGTCTGAGAAATTCTTTATCTTTCCTTCATTTCTGAAATACAGCTTTGCCAGACATATGAGGTCTGACAATTAAGTTCACAAACTCATTCTAGAAAAAGTGCTACATACCTCATTGCTGGATATCACTACAGTCACCTTCAAAGTATTACCATTGGAAAGCTAGGCACCGAGGCGAGGATCTAGCACCCTTCAAAGCAATTTTGGAACTTTTTTTCTGGAATGGCCATTAGAGACGTCATCGTTTTATACTTGATGTTTGAATGTCATCAAAATGTCTTCCCTGGCCAGATTGGGGTAGTAGAAAGGGAGTTCTAATATAGTTATTTGTTTACTGTCTAAAAACTCCCTCACAGACAGTGCCATGTGAGCTGGTGCATTGTTGTGATGCAAGAGCCATGAGTTGTTGGTGAAAAGTTCAAGTCATTTTCGTCTAACTTTTCACACAGCCTTTTCACCACTCCCCAAATAGTCAACTTGGTTGACTGTTGAGCGGGTACAAATTTATGATGAACAATCCCTCTGATATCAATAAAAGTTAGCAACATCATTTTGACTTTTGATTTGGGCTGACTTCCATTGTGAACTTTGAAGCTTTGTTTTAGGCTTATATTGGTATACCCATGTTTCATCACCAGTAATAACACTGCTCAAAATATTGTCTTGCCTCTCCAGAAGGTCTTGGCAAACTTTGACTCTCCTTTGCTTTTTCACATTGATGAGCTCCTTGGGGACCATTTTTGCACACATCTTTCTCATGACAAGATTTTCCTAACTGTTCCTCTATCAGTGTTTACTTGGTCTGCTATGCTTTTCACAGACATATGACTATTTTGACACACAATTTGACAAATTTTTGCAATGTTTTCATCAGTTCTGCTCATTTCTGGCCACCCTGACCTCTTTTCATCAGTGATGCTTTCTCTCCCCTCAGAAAAACATTTAAACCATTTGTACACTACCATTTTCTTTATGGCATTATCCCCATCAAATTGGACTAACATGTCCCTGATTTTACTTACACTTTTGCCAAATTTAACAAGAAACTTAATGTTTGTTCTTTGCTCTAATTCAAATTCCAACATTCTAACAAAGGCACACAAAAACATGTAGTAACATTAATGAACACCACTCAGCACTACTTCATCATTTTTATGGATGAGTAGTATTCTATTATATATTGAGGGTGCCAAAAAATGTATATACATTTTAAGAGATGCTATCTACGCATTAATTGAATTATGGCAGCAATGTATAGTATGAAGTTCACTCAAAAGATGGCATTAATCAAATGAATGTTAGTGTCACCATGCAATAGGTGGGACAGTCAAAAAAACGGCAGAAGCATAGTTGTCATTCAAGGAGTACAAGGCCATTTTGAAGTGGTATCTGAAATTTGAGAACACTATTGAAGTACAACGACAATGGAGGCTTGAGTATGCAACAGAGCCTCAAACACATTTAACAACTGCATGTATTCAAGATACGTTTGACGTGAAGGACTTATACACTGAAAACTATAAGACACTCTTAAAAGAAATTAAAGAGGATACAAAGAAATGGAAAGACATTCCATGTTCATGGATTGGAAGAATCAACATAGTTAAAATGGCCATACTCCCCAAAGCAATATACAGATTCAATGCCATTCCCATCAAAATCCCACAGTCATTCTTTCAAGAAATAGATAA
>PVKE010031050.1:0-19266 GCA_004027555.1 Craseonycteris thonglongyai
AGAGAGAGAGAGAGAGAGAGAGAGAGAGAGAAAGAGAGAGAGAGAGAGAGAGAGAGAGAAGGGGGTGTGCTCAGAGCAGTCTTCATAGTTGTGCATAAGTAGTTGTGACATGATTTCATTGTACACAGGTGGATGTGGGGCCACACGGGGAGGGAACCAAACTGGGGCCTTCCCCATGGAAGGTGAGAATATTCAAAAGCCATGTCATCAAGGTAGTTGCCAGTTGAGCCCTAGTTTATCACATAGGTCTGCATGGGCTTGGGCTGGGAATCATACCCTGGACCTTGTAATTGCAAGACAAATGCTCAAGTGATGAGCTATCCTGGCATCCCTAATTTATTTTTAACGATCCTTCACAAATGAAGCAATGAGACAACCCCACTGATGGTGGAATATGAACTTGTTTTACTCACACAGTTCTGCTGTTGATAAAAATAGAGAAACTGTATCTTATTTACAGATTTTTTTTTACTATAAATTGATAGAAACAACATTAAAAGTGCTGATACCTGAGAATTTTCCCCAAAAAACTGTAAGTTCTACTGCTGCAAAGACATCTTTACCAACAAAGTATACATGAGTACTAAAAGCCAGAAGCCTCAAGTATGACAATTTTTCTGATTTAAAATTATTTAAAATGCTTAGCAAATGACCTGACAACTAAAGGAACATGATTGTGTTGTCTTGTCTTTAAAACTTTACTTATATGTAATATATCATATTTCTTTGATTCTATGTTTATTTTTAATTATTGCATAAATATTTAATTTAATTTAAATATTATTGCATAATATTTAACTGTATATAGAAATAGAAAAAGGAACATAATAAAATCCTTCACCATTACCCCTCATTAACAGTTATCAATACCCGGTCCACCTTGTGTTATTTATATGCTTACCTCCTTCCCCTTCTCATATTTCTGAGCAAATCTAAGATATTGTATGACTTTATAAGTACCTCAGTATGTTTTTCTGAAAGACAATAGCCATCTTTTTAAAGATACCCTTTATATTACTGTTCCAAAAATTTAAGAATACATACTTAATATCAGAAAAGATCTAATTATTGTTTGCATTTTTCCAATTTTCTCCAAAATGCCACATATAAATATATTTATAGTGTTTTTGAAAAATTAGGAACCAATAAGTTTTAAAAAGTACATTGGTTGATAGGTCTCTTAATTCCTTTTTAGTACATAAAATTTCTCTTCATCTTTCTCTTTTTTTAATTGCTTGCAATTTATTTTTGAATAAGAAACAAGATCTTTTGTCCAACAGTTTTCTATAGTTTAGTTTTTGTTAATTGCATCCCTCATCTATCCTTCAGCTTATTCTTCTCCCTGTCTTGGAGGAGGTCATGCGATATATTTAGAATGTGCACTCTACCCACCATTCCCACAGTGGGAACTGTTTTCAAGGATGCACATTGGGAGAGCAATGTGTTGTTGAGACTGTATAGATGGTATACATGATTGAACCCAGTTAAGGCCTCCATATAAACTTTCAAGGTTCTGGTGGGCAGGTGTTGAGAACTAATTGTCTTACATTTATAATAAGCAAAGAAACTTACATACAAGGCTTCACTTGGGTTTCTGCAAGACAAGTACCGTAGGTTTTTTTTTGTTTGTTTGTTTTTTGGTTTCTCTGTTCTGTGTATGTGGAGGCTAGTTTCAGATTTCATACAGGAAATTCCTGAGTTTTCAAACCAACACTCTTGTCTCTTTTCATGTAGGTTAGAAGGCTTGATGTGATTCAGATTTATTAATTTTTTAGCACTATTATTTCATAGATACTGTGGTTTATTTAAAATGAGTCACATGTCTGTGTTGTTTTCTGATATACTCAGTAACTGTTGATCAATCTCAGCAATTCTATTGTCTTATTTTATCTGCAATTCTCCTTTAAAAACAAACTTCTCTGTATTCACTGATTATTCAAAAGAACCTTTATAGAATAAAACAATAGGATACCTAGTGTTTATTTTACATTTATTTTACAACATAATGAGTCCACTTAACAGCATCTTCAAATGGTGAGCAATTAGTATTTTTTTTTTTTTAGTATCATGATCAACTTGTATATTTCAGTGTATTTTGGGTATTTAAATGATCTTATTTTGAAGTTAAAATTTTCCTACTTTTACCCAGAATGAGGCACTTGAATTATTACTGAGTCCATTGGCATAACCTGAACAGTGTTTTTGAGGTTTATTTTTTGCTGTTTAAGATAAAAGTTATGTTCATGAAGAAATGATGGTTTCTGCCATTTTTTCAAGGAAACTTGGTTTCTTTTGTAGGAATTATATATTAAGACCCATACGTGGGCACTGGGAATATTCTCTGCTAACAGCTTGTCATTACTTGTAGAATTTTCTAATTAACATGGATAGAAAAATACATTAAAATTTTTATATTTAGTCTTTTAATTTTAATTTGTGTTTTGTAACTACTAAAATATATAATTACAAAACCAAGTTTAAAAAAACTTATATTCAACATTTAATGTTCAAAGTTGGTTATTGATATCTTTTTAAATGATGTTAATTAAAACTTCAGAGGAAGAAAAAAATATATATATATATAAATTACAAACATATATGAAAATATAATAAAATTATATATACAAGGGTTGTCTAGAAAAAAATCCAGATATACATTTCTCTATGACTGGATACTCTCTGGATAGTCCTCATATACAAATCTACATTTTATCTTTATCAGCTCCAACTTAATTCCTCAGTTGCTTGGGTAACCAGTTATAAATAGTCCTTTCCTATTTGTTGTATGTTAAATTCTCACTCTCTCTTCTCTCTCTCTCTTTTGTGTGTGTGTGTGTGTGTGTGTGTCCTCTTTCTGCTTCTTGAAAAAGAAGGAAATTTTGGGGCATAAGCAAGAGAGTCAATGAAAATGCTACTATAAGATAGTAAAACCTGGGAGAGAAATATGTTTTAATGGAGAGAGTGGTGAGAATTATTAATATTTGGAATTGTCAAGTTTGATATGCCTGCTAGATATCTAAGACTGGATATCAAGTACAGTTGGACATAGCCCTCAACCAGAGTGTAGATTCCAAAAGAACAGCTACTTTTGTCTGTTTTGTTCACTTTTGTATCCTCAGAAATTAGACGAGGCATGTAACAGATATTCAAAAAGTATTAATTGAGTAAATAAACCAATAAATAAATAAATATGAAAAAAATTCTAGAACGTGGAAAATATGCTTTTTCTTATTTTAAAGTCACATCTTTCTAGTCCATGTAATTTTAATCTTCCATTTAATCTGTGTATCTG
This sequence comes from Craseonycteris thonglongyai, assembly GCA_004027555.1. Lineage (NCBI taxonomy): Eukaryota > Metazoa > Chordata > Mammalia > Chiroptera > Craseonycteridae > Craseonycteris > Craseonycteris thonglongyai. The sequence continues at coordinate 3,293 of PVKE010031050.1, forward strand.
AGGTCTGAGAATTAAGTTCAGGAATACATCCTAAAAATGTGCTACATACCTCATTGTTGACTATCACAACGGTCACCTCACTGTTGAAGTACTCTCCTTGGGGAGATATGAAATGATACCAGCACACAGTCCACCCTTCAAAGCAGTATTGGAACTCTTCTTCTGGAATGCCTATCTGAGCAATTGTTATATTACCCTTGATGTCCTGAATGTCATCAAAATATCTTCCTTTCAATATTTTCTTTACAGTCTGGTAAAGAAAACGTTGTTGGGGGCCATATCAGGTGAGTAGGCTGGTGTTCCAATACAGTTATTTGTTGAATGGCTAAAAACTCCCTCACAGACACTGCCATGAAAGCCTATGCATTGTCATGATGCAAGAGATTTGAGTTGTTGGCAAAAATTTCAGCTAATTTTTGTCTTTTTTATGTAGACTGTTCAGCAATTCCAAATAGTAAACTTGGTTGACTGTTTATTCAGTTGATACAAATTCATAATGAACAATCTCTTGGATATTAAAAAAGGTTAGCAACATCATTTTGACTGTTGATTTGGACTGACGAAACATTTTTGGTCATAGAGAATTGGTCGACTTCCATTGTGTACTTTGACACTCTGTCTCAGGGTCCTATTAGTATATTCTTGTTTCATCACCAATGATAACATGGCCCAAAACATTGTCTTGCCTCTTCAAAAGGTCTTGGCAAACTTTGACTCTCCTTTGCTTTTGTTCATCCATGAGTTTCTTTGGGACCATTTTAGCACATACCTTTCTCATGCCAAGATTTTCAGTTAAGATTTTTCTGTTTCTCTATCAATTTTTATTTGGTCTGCTATATTTGTCAAAATGAACCAATGATTTTGATGCACAATTCAATTAATTTTTATAATGTTTTCATCAGTTCTGCTTGTTACCCTGACCTCTCTTCATCAGTGACAATTACTCTTCCCTCAAAAAAATGCTTCATCCATTGTACACTGCCATTTTCTTTATGCCATTATCCCCATTAATTTGGACTAACACATCACTGATTTCACTTCCACTCTTGCCAAGTTTAAAAATAAATTTAATGTTTGTTCATTGCTCTCATTCAATTTCTGACATTCTCACAATGTCACAGAGAAACATGCAAAAACAATAAACACCACTCAGCAAGACTCTACCACACATCAACATGAACACAGCTATGAGACACTGATATACCAAGGTGATGAAACTGTACTGAGTTGTTTGTCCAGTGCTGCCAACATAAATGCACAGTAGTGAGTTCGCAAACTTAATTGTCAAATCTCCTAGTTTTGATTTAGAGCAATCATGATACAGTGGCCATTTAAGTGTTAATGGAAGAAATAAATAAGCAATAGGCAAATGGATCTTATCTGTCATATCAACTACTTAGATTTGAGTCCTTTATTGTCTTTATACCTGGTAGTTAATCACCAAATACTTTCTACTTTCCGATATCAAATTTGAAAGAGACCAAAATAATGAAGGCATTGTAATTGTTTCTGAGTGTGGTCTTGACTATAGTTAAATATCAGCACCCCAATATTTCACAGTATGGGAGTAAGGCACAAAGTAACTTTTCTACTTACTCAGATAGCTTTTGCTTTACTCTGTTGATATAAGACAGTTTTCTATTTATTATATTTTTTTAAAGAATTTCATGAAACTTCCATACTTACTTTGCCAATAGTTTCTGAGGTGACTACAGAGATAACACATTTATTGTTGGTTAACTTTGGGTCTTTTTTTTTGGGGGGGGTGAAAATATCAGAGAGAGATGCCTCATTTTCTCTACTATCATGCCAAAAGCAAACATTGGGGAAAAATGAGATTGACATTTACTTTAGAGCACTATCACATCATCACTTAAAACTGGGTTGAGCTTCCAGACATGGCATTGAAGACCAAGTCATTATTTTTAAATTGCTGCATTAGTGGTCAAAGGGGACACTCAGGTCTGAGTGAAGAAGAATTCTTACTTGGGAGGAGAATGTGAATTATGTGTTTCTATTCAACATATAATTTCAAGGTTCTTTTCTATACTATGCTATGATTTGAGCTCCTACATGTTATTTGGTATTACTTTGAATTGTTATCAACATTAGCTGTTGTGATTATGATTGATTCGTAAGTAGCTTTATCATGGTTTTTAAGGGTTCCTGCAGAAGTGCTAAAACAAAATTATACAACTATGATTGTATTTATTATTTAAGGGCATACTGTAATCAATACATTTTTAGCTGATTACAAAAAATTGTATTTTGAAATAGACTATTCTATAAATTCTATTCTCAAACATTCAAGTTAATCCAGTAGTAATGAATTTGCTTTAAGGAACTTTATATAGTAGGAAAAGAATTTCAGGAATCCTCTATATTTGTGATACTATCCCAATTTTCAGAATATACTAAATAAATATTCAATGTTTCAGCCTTCTGAAGGTCTTGGTGACATAACTTTCTGTATTTTCTTTTCATTTTGCAAAGGTACAATATAAAATTATTCATTAAGTGTAAACCAAATAGTCTATCCTCCTAGAAGTGTTTTTCCAAGTTTTGTAGACCTAAGGGCAAATACCGCTCATCATAAAACTTGAATTCCCAAAATATTTATACTGCATTCTAAAATTAATTTAATAATATATTAATCAATTTTACAATCTTTTATTTTAAAGACTTTTTGTGTGAGCTCAAACCCTTTTATTTTACAATGAAGAAAAGTTCAATGTTGTGTAACTTTCGATAAATGTATTAGTAATAACGTATAGTGAGAATGCCCATGGGGTGGGAGGAAAAATAAACATATGAATGTGGAGACCTTGAGAAATTTGCTAATCAAGTGGGAGTTAGAAGAATTTTAAAAAGAGGAGACATAAGAAGACAAATCTGATTAGGTTGATTTTGAAGGTGAGGGCAAAAATCAGATCTGTTGTGGTTCTCAGTCGAACATGGATTCTAGTTTCTATCATGTAGAAAATTCTTGTTTTTCCTCTAGTAATGTAGATCAGCCTATATATTATTATTGGAAATCGAGGTAATACAATTTGTTTGTTATTTCTATCTTTTTTCCCATCACATTGTTATAGAGAACTAAACAGGGTATGTGTAATATCCTATTTTATTTCTTGTATCTGCCCTCAAAGTAATTTCTAATAAAGAGTGAAATGGCTAAAACTAACCTAAATTTTGCTTGAATGCTGAAATAGAATTATAGCTAAATATTGGCATTTGTAGTTTGCAAATTCACACTATTTTCTGAACTCTTATACTTTGCTAAGTGCTTATGTGTCTTATTCTTATTCTTACTCTTATTCTTATTTATTTGGATTTTAGGTGCTAACCAAAGAAAGAAAACCAAAATTATAGTTGTGGATTAAGTTATAACCTTGGTAATATCACATGGCTGTGATACAAAGAAGTGTGGATAATTTTTTTAAATGTTTAAGTTATAAAAAAAGAAATACAATATACAGAGAGCAAGATTGGAAAGTTGGATATATTTAGTAGTTAACTCTTAACTGAAGGCAAACTTTATTGCTTGCTAAAATTTAAGTTCAAATGTACATTTTACACATAAGCATTTATGAAATATTTTGATAACTCTTATCACAACCTTAAAAATATTGTTAACAAGAAAAAAGAATAAAAAGTAAGTTAAGATACTGCTTTAAAAATGGTTTTGAATATGGTTACTGAGCTTCTTCCTACCATAAACAATGATTAAGCTGGAGAAGATAGTAAAAATATTACCTTTGAAATTATTCTATTGCCTGTGTTCTTAGAAGTGAGCAATAATTAAACACAGGTACTACTACTTCAAAACTTTAGAATCATATAATTATTTACAGAGACACTTAAGGTGACCTTTCAGCATTGGGATTGAACTACTCTCTGATATTAATAAAAATAAGTAATTTAACCTGCCAAATAAACTTGATGAAAGAACTGCAGAATCTGTAACTTCCCAAATACTTCAAGGTTTATTCATCTCTGTGTCATGACAGAGCAACAAGCTAATAGCTATAATGGATTATCTTCCAGTAAAGAAGGTATTTAAAGGTCAGACAGCTACAAAAATAGCTTATAATATGTTAGGAGAATGAGAATTTTTATAGTACAAAATCTAAAAAAATGTAATCTAAATGTTGCTCATTAGTGCTAATCCTATAGCCAAATTTGGAAGTGAATAAGCCAAATTTTGAGCTCAATGTCGATTTAAATAGAGTGTTAGACCAAAGAACTCTCAAATTTTGGAAATAATATTTATCCTGATGCAGAACCAATGTGAAGGAGGAAGTTTCAGGGAAAATTAGAATATAACATTAAACTGTTTTGCTGATTTAAAATATAATCATTTCATTAGATATCTATAAATCAAGACAGTCTTTCCATCAAAAAATAGGCAACTGGATGAGGGCAGGACCTAATTATAAACTCAGCAGTAGGAAAATGGACTCTCTGTACTTGCTAGAGGATCTCTCTATGCTACAAATGGTTTCAGAGTTTTCCCAGAAAAGCAGCCTTCAGAGCAACATGCACCTTGCCCCAATTTTCAGCACAGTTCTATGGAAGCGAGAGGCCTGAGGAGGGAGGTGTAATATAGTAAGCGTTTATTTGGGAAAAGATTTTTAACCTGGCTCCTTATTGAGGGTAAATATTCTAGGGACTGAAATGTGTAACTTGCACATGAATCTCTACCTCCTTTGACAGCCTTCCCTAAATATCACACATTGAAGGTTTTGTTTGTTTGTTTGTTTTTCATTTTCTGACTCCAATTTTTCATATCATCAAAAACTTAACTTGCAGGCTTTAAACACAGAGGAAGGAGTAAGGTCAGAATGGTCCTAGGTATGTAACACAAAGTTCCTAGGAAAGGAAAATTAATAATTATGCTGATGATAATGAAAATTATTAGCTCAGTAACATTCTTAGCATTTTACATATACTATCTTATTTAATCCTCTCAATAAGTTTCAGTAGAAGAAGAAACTAAGATATGGGGCAATTATAATATGCCTAAAGCTATGAAGCAGCAAATCTAACAATTTAAACCTTGTAGTCTGGTTCCATGTTCTCAGCCTTTCATCACTGTTCTACACTGTCATGCAAGAACTTTCCTTCTTTTATCTTATCCTAGTTCAAAAATTCAAAAGTTTATCTTTGGCCCTTTCTCAGACTTGGCATTCTATATATCTTCATTGCACTGGAATATAGAAATGCATTTAAGGCATTAAGATGACTCCTAATGAAGACTATACTAGCTTAATTATGTTTCAACACTAGTCCCATGAAATTCATTGTGAAAATTTTTAGAAACATATTCAGGTCATACCCTCCTATATGTTAAAAACTAGCGGAAGTAGTCTAAAAAAAGAAACTTGTACAATGCTGTGTACCCCAGTTGCTCACATTTGTTTTGCAAAGAGACTGCTCCCTGCATATTAGAGAACACCTCATAAGATCTGGAGGCACTGAATTTTTCTGGAAACTTCAGCTAAGAAATAAATACTGGCCTCTGCAAATAGATCAAAAGCTAAATGGCCTAAAGTAACCTATTCTGAAGTCAAGGTACTAGGAAAAAATGGAAACAGAATCTTTCCTAGTTTGTAAGTCATACCTCATGCATTTATATCATTTTAAACATTTTCCCTTAACTTTTTTATTTGCCTATACAACTTCCTTTTATTGGAAATATTTAGGTACTTGCCTTTTAGTCCTTGCTGTGTTTTATTTCATCTGCAGAGAGAAAACCATTAGAGAGCCAGAAAACACTGTGCTTTTAATAAACCATCTACAACTATATCTGGACATTTGAGTTCCTTTGATCTATAACAATACCAACTATAGAATGGATCCAAGGAATAGAATATAAAAGGTCTTCTGGACCCGGATCTTTTTCTCCAACTCTAAATGCAGAGCACAGTCAATTTAAGGCTTAGAACAATGATTTGCGGTTTTATTTTACCAGAATCTACCACCCTAAGTTATCTAAGGTAGAGAAACTTTTCTAAATGTTTTTCTTTTTTCTTTTTGCCTGGGTAATTTTGCCTTTCAAAAGTTTTCTTAAAACTTGCAATTAGTTGAAATCTAAACCTTAATGTGTTGTGGATGAAATTATAGCATTTTGTTATGTAGAAATAAATTCAATCCACCTCAATGAGGACCAGCGAGGCTATTTATTCACCTTGCTCTAAAAAAAGATTCAGTTACCATCACTTGTTTGTCAGGGACTCAAAAGTCAGGCAGAGAAGTTGGAAAACTTCATAATTAAAAAATAATATGAGGGATGCCTGGATAGCTCAGCAGGTTGAGCACATGCCTTGCAACCGTGAGGGCCGGGGATTGAATCCTGACCCCAGCCCATGAAAATCCATATGCTGAACTGAGATTCTTGCTTCCCATGTGGTAGACTTTCAGTTTGATTCCCACCCTGCATGGCCCCACATCACCTGTGTGGAATGAAACCATACACAACTAATGATGTACAAATATAGAGACTGCTCTGGGCCCTCCCCTTCTCTCTCTCTCTCTCTCTCTCTCTCTCTCTCTCTCTCTCTCTCTCTCTGTCACTCCCTCTCTCTTTTCTCTCAAACAATAAAATAAATATTTTTTAAAAGTGGGATGACTCAGGTACGCTATGATTGGAGGCTGTTGGCATGGGGAAGCAAACTAGAAGTGTGATAGTCTGTGAAATTGGTTTGGAGAGTATATTTGACTTTCTCTGGTTCATCCTAGATCATACAAAGATGGGAGTGGGGAGATGTGGGAAGGTGAGAATCAATGAGAAGTCCTAGTCATTCTGGAACAATTGCTGCAGAGTTTATGGGTCTGAGTTATATCATCATATGCAGTCTAGCCATTTTCTGTTGGTATACATACTCTGTACATCAGGAATCACACAAACCTATATTTGTAGCTTAACTCTGTTTCTTATAAACTGTGTAATCATGGGCAAGATATTGTTCTCAGGGCCGTAGTTTCATCACATATAAAATTAAAATAAGAATTCTTCATAGGATCATTTTAAGAGCAAAATGAAATTTAAAAAGAAATCACTATATGCTTCAAACACAGTAATCAATCAATAAAGGCTCTTGTTGCTGTTATTCTGCTAAAATGTCCTTTTTATATTCTTTTGAGTAGCTATAAGATTCTTTTTTTCAAGTTGCTGCACTTGAAAGCAGGAGGTTATTGCCTCTAAAATATTAATAAAATTTATGTATACTGGTAATGCTTTAACTTAAATATATACCCCACAACTCCCAAACATTTTTTATATCTCTTCTCTAAACCATGCAGATTTTAGGAGTGAAACAACTTCTTTCTTTGAGGAATTTGAGTAAAACTCCAATGTCTTCCTAATTCTACTTAAGATCTTTGGCTTCTAGTAGTTTGGTCTACATTCAACTCATTTTATTAATCTCTCCACATAGAGGCTTACATAATGTAGAAAACTCTATTTACTTTGTTTTATAGCTTTAATTCATTCTTCTGTGATTCACTAATGCCTGGTTATGAAATTTACAAAAGAAATAAACAATATCAAATTATATTGACATTATAAATATTTTTTCTTGCCATGGAAGCAGTATGCTAGTATTACAGTAAATTATCTGCAGTTCAAATACTCAATACAAAAACAAACAAACTGTCAAGTTCTAATAAATTCTTCTTTTTTACTCCCTTAATAGATTCTAGCATAGTCTCAATTATTTCCAAGTTCTCAATTGTACTAATTTTTCTATAGAGTATTATTTTTCCCATGCAGAGACTTTCTTCCCAACTCCTCTATCCTCTGCCGATTCCAGACTCAGGGAGGCTAAGCCTGTGACAGAGTTAGGATCCTTGAATAATTTTTCTCTCACTGTTTTTCTAAAATATATTCTTTTCTGCTTATCTGTTGTGTCTGTTTTAGTTTATATCTTACATAACTTATTAAACCATTTAAAATAAAAAAGATGGTTTTGTAAGTCTGAAAATATTTTAATTTTATCATTGCGTTTAGCTATGATTTTTTTGATGAGTATGAGTTGAGATTTTTTGTTTAAAGATTTATTTATTGTTTTTGACAGAGAGAGAGATACAGAGTCAGATACAGAGAGAAGGGGGAGGGCCCAGAATAGTCTCCACAGTTGCACATCTTTGGTTTTTCCACATAGTTTCATTCCACAGGTGGGCGGGGCTGCACAGGGCAGGAACTGGGCCAGGGTCTCACCCCGGTGAGAACTGAACTGGGGCTACGCCCCAGTTCAGCATATGGGTCCGCACGGGCCGGGGCCGGGATTCGATCCTCAGTCCCCTGGGCTGCAAAGTGAGTGCCCAACCCACTGAGCCATCCCGGCTTCCCCAAGTTGAGATTTTATGATGACAATAATTTAATTTAGCAACTAGAAGGTATTCAAACTCGTAGCTGCAAAAATTGGATATTGCTAAAGAAAAAAGTTTGCTGGCAGTTAATTCTTATTTTTCCCTTCCCACTTTCCCTTACTCTAGTAAACATGTAGGCTTTTCTCTATATAGTATGGGTTCTTTTTCCCATTACATTTTTCTAAACTCTTTGTGGGTCCTTTCAATGTTCCTTTTGTCAATTTTGAGAGATTTTGTTTTTCATATTATTTTATCTTTTTCTGCTTTATTCTTCTTCATGAAATGATGTTTGGTCACATTTTTTACTCACTTGACTGATCACTACATCAGCGGTTGGCAAACCTTTTATGGAAAATGCCATATAGTAAATATTTTAGGCGTTATTAGCAAAGTAGCAACACAGAGGATATTGTATGGTACTTACATAATAAGAGAGGAAAATCCTGCCTGTTCATTTTGATTTACTTGTGGAAGTGGAAGACCCTATGAAGTGGGAAGCATGCTTTGCACCCAGTTGCTAGATACTGGAGACAATTTTGGAATGAAGAGCAAAGAACACCATCCAGAGACTGTGAAATGTGGCTGATGAGATAGGCAAGGTGTGGGACAGAAAACCACCCCGATCAGTCTAATTTACTGCCTTAATGATACCTGATCCAGCTGTGCCTTCTCTCCCTCAGGAGAGTCCAGTTCTCTCAACTTGGGCAGGTGGCTAGGGATGAGGAAATTTGCTGAAGTCTTTCTCTTAGTCCCTATCTGAAATTCCACTATTTGGTATTTGGTGCCTGGTAATTGCAGATTCCTCCACATGTAGGAATTGATGAGTCCAAACCTTGTGTATCCCTGTGGCTAGCAGTTGGAAAAGCAGGAAAAAGCTGGGAGGGGAGTGGGATTAAGGGCAAAGGGAGATGCTGTGACTTGGTTTTTGGGGCTCACAGTGCTAACCTTCTTGAGTAGTATGCATAGGCAAACAGAAAAATACAGTAGTCCATAGTTAACCCACGGGCCATAGTTTGCCAACCCCTGCACTAGACCTTCATTTACTTCATATTTTCAATTTCTTTGTTATATTTTGGAACAATTTTTTTTGTTTGTAATCATTTGTCCTTTACTTAACTTTCTATTTACAATAATATTACATTTCCAAGATTATTTTCTTATTCTGTGACATTTTTTATGATGCCATCTTGTCTGGGATTTATGAATTATCTATCAACAAAAATCTCCCTTAGAATAGTAGCTTTCATGTGTCTAGGATTATCAATTAACAAAAAGTAAAAATAAACAAGTGAAAAAAATTTAGAAAATACAAAATACCCAGTATTGCCTGGAACATACTTATATTTTTCTTAAAAAGTGTTTATTTGAAAATAATTTAATAGGGTATCTTATATTTTATCTGGCAATCTTACTTTTGACCCTTGAGATAGTTCAGTTTCATTTCCTTAGTTCACTTTTTTACCTTCAAGAAATTTATTGAAATACCTTAACTAGTGAAAGCTCTCCTGAGATTGCCTTTATTTTTGAAGTCTTATATTTTATTTTTAGTCTTTGTTATATTTTAAATGAAATTTCAAGAGGAGAAAATAGTAGGTGTGTATGGGATGATTTTAATGGTGAAATAGAACTACTGTTAAACACAAAGAAATATAGTGTAAGTCTTCACAGTACAAATATTTTTTAAATGTTTAAAACTTTCATAGATTTTGATAATCACTTTGTTTTTTTGACACCATTAGTATCCAAAGCCTAAATCAGACATTTAATATTTAAAAGGGTAGAGTACATTTTGTTTTAGTTTTGTTTTGTTTTGTTTTTTCCTTTTTCTTTGCCTTTTGTTTTTTGTTTTTTTTATGATAGTAATACCACTGGGATTGAGGACAAGTGACCCTGGATGCAGGTATCTTCCCAACACCAAACAGTAAGTTTTACAAAAAGTAGCAGCAATGGCAACCATAACGTCTTAACAAAATCCACTTAATCTTTGTCTTAGCATATAAATCGTGGATTGTCTATAAATATTTAATTATTTATTTGTTTTATGATATAAACTTTTTTCCCCTGATATATAAATATCTCATTAATATTAAGAGGAAAAAAACTTGCCTCTTCCATTAAAAGAATATATAACAATACAGTTTTCTTTATTTGTACAGATGCACACCTTAGCCATGTATAAAAAATATTTTTATCCTATAGAACCACAATCATTTTTTCACCAAATGGCATCTCAAACTTGCATTTGTATTTTTAAAGAAAAATAAAAAGGGCAATCTGTGACATTCGAAAACGGTCCTTGCACTCACAGCTAGAATAACTCATGTTATTCTATTATATATACATGATTTCACAGAATACTAATTTCAAACAAAGTAACTCTGAGACCAAGATAAATGAGACAAAACAAGACCACTTCATAATTTTTGTCAAAGCCCAGATAGATGTAAGATCACTATGCCACTCACTAAATGCCAAATGCCTCCATTATCCTGGCCAAAATAAATACCTTCTATTTACTACCAATTTCTAATCTCCTCTTCCTATAGATAAGATTTATTGGGATAGCTCATCATAGAACTGCTCCTACTGTCTGACAGCATCAAATCTAGAGCAAATTTTACTTCGTTAGACCCTCCCTCAAATCAGGAACCAAAGGTTAAATCTTACAATAATTTTTTTTTAACACTTTCTTACTGAGACACCACTGTTCTTCCACACTGCTTTGAATAAGAAACCCAACTTGTGTAACTGTATGTGTCTTGCTGGTGATCTTTGTCTAAAGCAATTTGACAATTGTTGTTTGAAATGTATTTAAAATACTACACTATGATACAATATTAAAAATTATAATATTCATTGACCACCTATCATTATTTTGTATGTGTGTGATTGAAGGTAATAAGAATCATCAAATAGATTGAATAAAATTTCTAAAATTAGTAAATCCCAAATCTCAGTAGCTTAATAAAGATACTCTCATCCTATCTGTACTCTGAATCATCAAAGGCTTCTATTAAAAAATAAGGACGCTGATGATGGAGACTCATTTTTGACACTTGTTTCCATGGTTGTTAAGGTCAGGAAAGTAGGACATTGTGAAAGGTACACCGACATTCCTCACCTGTCAAGATTACATGTCATAGTTGCATACTTAGAAATTTTTCCTGAATAATATTGTCAGACTCAAAAGATTAACTTAGAAAGACCTACACCTATTAAGAGGTTTTAACTAACAATGGGTGACTAGGTACAGCATTTAAAATTTTAAGCTACTTTGTCTATGAGGCTTAATTTTATTGTGCTTATTTGACTTTTATTTGCATTTTATTTGACTTCTTGCTCAAAAGTTTTTTTCTTCTAAATGTAAATTATTATATATGGGGATTTTCTTCTAGTTCCTTTCAATCCTGTTTGAAAACTGACCACATATTTTCTGAATTTACATGTATCTGTTACATCTTGTCAAAATAATACTATAATAACCAAACTATGATGTTACCATGCTGTTTTCCAATCTCTTCCTCTAAAGCTAGAAGCTCATTGTTACATTATCTTCCTCTAAAGTTATTATAGGTGAGAATTTTACCAAGACTTTTGTAACTGCCTATCACTGATTACCACCTTCTCATTCTCCTTGTAATGACAACGTTCCGTCTCTTGAACCAATTTATGAATTAATCAGGATAGGATAGTTTATGCTTCTGGGAATAAATAGTCCCAAAATACTGAGTGGTTAAACAGCCAAGTTTATTTTTCACTCTTTATCTTTACCTGTGGGCAAGGGGACTCTGATCCGCATGGTCATTTGTGTGCCCTCAAAGTGGGAAAAATTGAAGCTGGAATTCTGAAATTTTTCCCAGAAAAAAAAAATTGCATTTCTGTTTATATTTTCTTGGCCAACCCAAGTTACTTTGCTACACCTTACTTCAAGTCAGTAAAGAGGTAGAATCCCAGCATGTGTTGAAAGGGGGAAGAATCAGAATACTTGACAAACAGCTAAAATGAATACTACATAGAAGCCGATTCCCTTGAGAAATACATGAAAAGGGGAAATGACTATTCTCTTAAAAGCACTTATTGTTATATTAATATATCGATTATGTTCCAGGAATATGCTAGTTATAGTGTTTATATGTAAGGATAGAATCTGATACTTGCAAAAATAAGGATTAGAAAGTATGGCTATTTCTTCCCCAAAAAATTAACCTTAGAAAATTATAGAAGGACATATAGTATACAGAAATAACACCACCATCAATAGAAGCTCTTAATTGGAGAGAAAGCTCTTTTAAACTGGGGGTTGAATGCTTCAGTCCTGTGCAGAAGCTTGCCCAGTAAATACTGAGAGCATAATTTGCAGAAAGTTATATTTAGCTGCTGTTCTTCTCCAATATACTACAAGACATTTTTCCACTCTACTTTATGTAGACACTTCCCCAATTGACAACATTTTTGGAAAAATATTGCTGGAGTGTGAAGTTAGAATATACAATAAGAACTGAGTATTATTGGTATAATCCCTCACTCTGCTCCAAACATGTGGGGCTGATAAAGTTCAACTTAAGAAAATTTTATTTTCCCAGATGTTGAATCTTTTTTATGGTTTGAAGGAAGGGAGTATATAGGAAGCAGAAACATTACAATATATACATTAAGAATTAAAAACTACAAACAAGCATAATAATTACATTAGAAGAGATAGATAATTATTGACAATATGTAACAAACAAACAAATGTCCAAGTAGAAATGTTAGAATAAACTTTTAATTGTAGGAATAAGAAACAAAGCAGAACAAAGGAACAGTCACACCTGAGTTAGTAGTAATAAATTAGATTGGAAAACTGTTATAGAAAGAAAAAAGCAAGTAAAGGAATATTGAAAATCTAAACGAAAACAATATTCTCAGAAAGTAAAAAAATTTTTTTTGTTCTATTTATTTATTTATTTATATATTTATTTATTTTTAATGCACAGGCAGTAATATCTTAAACAAAGCAAGATACATTTCCTGGAGTTAAAGGAAAATAAAAGACCTATGGAATGTCAAGAGAGAGAGAAACATTATAAAAGAAAACAAAAAAGAAATAGCAGGGATGCTGGGATAGCTCAACAGGTTGAGCTCTTGCCTTGCAATCACGAGGTCTGGCGATCCAGTTCTGGCCTGGCCCGTGCAAACCCATTCTCTGAACTGGGGCATGCCTCCCATGTGGGAGGCCCCTGGTTCCGTTCCCACCCTGTGTGGCCCCACATCCACCTCTGTGGAATGAAACTGTGTTGAAACTGATGATGCACAACCATGGAGACAGCTTGCCCCTGCGCCCACCCCATACTTCTCTCTCTCCCTCTTTTAAACAATAGAATAAATCTAAAAATAAAAACCAAAACAAATAGAAATGGCAGAATTGAAATATATAATACCTTATGTACTTAAAATTACAAAATGAATAAAAGGGCCAGTGAACTTAAAGGTAAATAAAAGAGTATGCTATACAGAAAATATAAAAGGGAAAAATAAACAAAGTCTCTTTAAAACTTAGGATGATATCCACCATTAAACATATCTATAATTGGAGTCCCTAAAAAAAGAGAAAAAGTGAGCCCATAGAAATATTTAAAGAACTAAAACTGAGTCTAAAACTTTCCAAAATTTGGTCAAAATAAATATGTAAATATAAAAGTGTAAGTTTTTCAGCAAACCCTGTGCAGTATACATAAGAAGAACATAACACCTAAACTTATCATAGACAAACTGCTGAAAGAGGAGGGAGGAGAGGAGAGATGGGGAGAGAGAGAAGCCTACTGAAAACATCTAGAGTAAAAAGACACATCACATACAAAGGAACAGGGTAAAAATGATGGCTGTTTTCTCATCAGTAACAGTGGAGACTGGAAAACAATGGAATAGTATCTTTAAAAGAGATGAAAGGAATAGAAACCTGTCAAAAGAGAATTTATAACTACTGAAAATATCTTTCAAAACTGAAGACTAAATAAAGACATTTTTAGATAAATGAAAGGTAAAAACAAAAACAAAACTGCTGCTAGCAGACCTGAACCATAAGAAATGATACATGAGGATTTTAGGGAAGAAGAAAAATGACATCAAATGGAAAATAGGATTTTAAAGATTGACAGAAAAGCACTGAGAATGGTAAATATGTGGGTACACATAAAGCATTACTTTCTAAAAAATGTTAAAAGAAAACTAGCTTTCTGCTATGAAGTATGTATCAAAACAGCACCAAAAAGCTTGAAAAGAGTAAATGGGATTACATTGGTTTAAGATTTGCATATTTTATATAATATGGTACGATATTAACTCTAAAAAGGCTGTGATGAGTCAATAATTAAAATTGTAATACCTAGCTTAACCACTGAGAAATAATGCAATGAATGAGCATAGCAAGTAATAAACTGATAAATTAACATGAAATACTAGATGAACATTAATATTCAACTATCCCTAAAGAAGTCAGTAAAAGAACAAAAAATCAGAGACAAACAAATAAATTATAAAATTAAAGAGCAAAACATATATATCTGTATGTAATTAAAATGTAAATGTGTCAAACATTCTAATTAAAAGGCAGAGATTATCATGCAATATTAGAGAGCCCTACATCTATCCAGTCTAAAGAATACATGCAATAAAAGGGTAGGAGATGATATACCACATGTACATCACTCAAAAGACAATTGCCATAATAATAGCAAAGTAGGCCAAGGTGTATCTTTCCAGAGATAGAAGGAACAGTTATCAATTTATTAGAAAACAATAACCATATGTGTATGTACTTAATAAGAAAAATTCAAAATGTGTGATGAAAACCTAATATAAACAGAAAAATACACAAATAGACAAAGATAATGGGAAATTATAACAACTGTGTCCATTGAAATTTCCAGGAAACAGACACTGAGATGGAACTTGAAGTGCAAAGGTTTATTGGAGAGTATCATCTGTAAAATGAGAATAGAAGAAGCATTATCTGGCAAGAGGAGCTATAAGACTGACACACAGCAGTCATTTCAGGCAAATAGGAACTCCAGAGCAAAAACTATCTATTAGAAATTTTATATTAGACGTAATAAGGAGGGGAGGCCCTTGTATTACATTCCTGTTCAGACATTGGCTAGGGCTGCCTTGATGATGATAATCTTTAAAATGATAAAGGAGGCCTAAAAGAGTTAACATCTGGATACTGTCAGTTAACCACATTCCTCACACCTGGTACTGTGTCCTTTTTAGAAGAGGGATCTGAGAAACACATTGTTACGTCTGTCACAACAGCTCAATCACAGTATGTGTAGGGTGGTTAAACAAAAGCAATCAATAAGGATAACAGAATAATTCCATTATACTACAAACACACGGCACATGTACACGGATATACCACACATGGGAGATAAAATAAAGCTTAATATATTGCAAAAATTAAACTATTACAGGGTGTGTTCTCCAATAACTATAGAAACTACAAAAAGATGAGCAAATTAAATCAAAAGTAGAAAAAAGGAAATAATAAAATAACAGCAGAAAAAAAAAATAAAACCAGAAATAGAAAAAATAAAAACCTAAGTAGAAAATTGATTCTTTGG